>CM053271.1:26165773-26440181 GCA_028583415.1 Protea cynaroides
GCTAAGTCGATTCATGTCTCGTTCGGCGGACCAATTGCCTCCCTTTTTCGGACCCTTAAGGGCAACAAGACCCTTGATGGACTACAGGAATAGTCGGATAGCGATTCGAGACATTGACGTGCAGCATCTCCTTCACTCTTGTTTAAGCCCTAAGTTAGAGACACATTAGAGCTATTGCCTGGAAGTATCTTGAGGCCGGTGAATCTACGTGCTCATCAAGGAGGTGGAGGGCGTCATGGCGTCCGTTTATTCGTCGAGTAAAATTTTCTTTGGAGGTGGAAACTGGTACCATTCAGTGAGAGGGTTGCTTTGGCATTGGTGACATGCAAGAAACCTCGGCCATATTTTCGAGGCACATTCCATTACCAAGTCTTAACCGACACAGCCCCTCTAGAAAATTTTGTCGAGAAATTCGGACATCTCGTGCTGGGTAATCAATTGGGGCTATCGAGTTGGGTGAGTTCGATATCCTTACAAGCCTCGCACTACCATCAAGGCTCAAACCTTGGTCGATTTCGATTGGAGTCATCTCCTCCCGAAGAACCGAGGGAAGCAATGAGGACAACCAAAGCAAAAGAAAGCACTCACCAACCTTGGACCTTGTTTGTCGATGGAGCATCAAACAAGACCCGAGTGTGGTGCTGGTTTCATACTCACCATACCCTAAGGATTTCGATTCGCTATGCCCTTCAATTCATGTTCAGGGTGTCTAATAATGCCGCCGAGTACGAGGCCCTCGATCGCCGGACTACACTCCGGCCAAGGCAGCAATGGGTAGAAGGATCAAACATCTAGCGATTTCGGCTGGTGGTGTGTGCCGGGTATCTAGCACGAGGCAAAGAAAGTCAGGATGGCGGCGGACATTCTAAGGTGCGAGGAGGCAACCTCGGTTTTTGAAGGGATTTACACTGCGCCACGTGCTTTGGGATCAAAACACCGGCGGATTCCCTATCAAGACCGCTACTTCAGATTTGTTAGATCTAGATCATTTAGTGTTTCACCGAAACCCTGTTATAGCCAACGGTGGATCCCAACTCTAAAAGGTACTACCAAGCAGTGTCGAGCTGTCGTGGATTGACCCGATATATTCCGTTTCTTCGAGAAGGTACCCTACGCGAAGACAAGAAGGAGGCTAGGCAGATATGGCTCAAGGCCACCCACTACGTAGTTGAGGTAAGACACTCTATACAAGAAAGCATTTACGTTACCTTCGCTATGGTGCTTGCTGCCCGTCGAGCAGCCTTGGCTATCCAGGAAGTCCACAAAGTTATTTGCGGAGCACATCAAGGGGGAAGAGTCCTCGCTCACAAGATATTGCGTCAAGGCTATTACTGGCCCAAGATGCGGAAGGAATGCATTGACTACGTAAAGAAATGTGGGAAGTGCCAGATGTATGCCCCAACTCCCCACCTCCCACCTGCCCCCTTGAGGTCCATAGAAGTAGCCCCAATTCCCTTCGCCTACCTAGGAATGGACATCATCGTCTGCTTCCCCCTTATCGCTATCAAAGGAAATTTGTCATAGTCGTGGTGGATTACTTTTACTAAATGGTCCCAGGGCGGAAGCGGTGTCCAACATATCGGAGAGTGCAATACGTGAATTTTTCAAAATCTGTTGTTTACCGCTACAGTATTCCGTGGGTGCTCATCACCGACAATGGTTAGCAATTTGATAACAAGGCCTTCTTCAATTCGCAAAGAACACCGATTGACCATTCGGCGGCGCGGCGAAGCACCCCTAATAGCGGATGACGGAATCTACCAACAAGATTTTTCTCAAAAAGGCATCAAATCTCGATTGGAGGCGCCAAAGGTCGATGGTTAGATGAGTTGCCTCTCACATTTTGTAGGCGTATCAACCACCCTAAACGGCCACGGGAGAATCCCCATTCAGCCGGCCTTTGCCAAACAAGCGCTGTTGTCCCCCGGAGGTAAGGATCCTCTTACTAGGATCATAAACTATGACTCTGCCTCCAAAGACGAAGGGTTGTGCACCAACTTGGACCTCCTAGAGGAAACAAGAGACCAGGCCCAAATCCGGATAGCTGCTCACCAACAACAAGTTACCCGACATTACAACAAGAAAGTGCGCCAACGATCATTCAAGGTCGGAGACCTTGTTCTCCGAAGGACCATCGCATCCGAACCCACCAATCAGGGAAAATTAGCTCCCAACTGGGAAGGGTCTTGTCAAGTTACGCAGGCACTACGGAGCGGCGCATATCATCTAGTTGACATGGATGGCAAAGCCTTACCCCGGACGTGGAATGCGGAGCACCTCCGCCCATTCTACCAATAGTTTTTTTTTTCCTTTCAATGATGTAACTCAGCCAATGCGGCCATCATTTCAAGACAAGGAAAGTGTCATTTGGCTTCCAATACTGTATCCATACTGACGTCACAAAGGTACAACCCAAATTGAGACCAATGCGACCGACAGAGTTCACCAACTTGTGGACGCATTTAGCCAAGGAGGGTAGACTGAGTCCCGACCTTTGGTCGAAGACCTATGCGGCCGAAAGAGTTCACCAACTTGTGGACATTTGGCCGATAAGGGTAACTTGAGTCCTGACCTTTGGTCGAAGACCCATGCGGCCGAAAGAGTTCACCAAATTGTGGACACATTCGGCCGAGGAGGGTAGACTGAGCCCCGACCTTTGGTCGAAGACCCATGCGGCCGAAAGAGTTCACCAACTTGTGAACACATTTGGCCGAGGAGGGTAGACTGAGCCCCGACCTTTGGTCGAAGACCCATGCGGCCGAAAGAGTTCACCAACTTGTAAACACATTTGGCCGAGGAGGGTAGACTGAGCCCCGACCTTTGGTAGAGACCCATACGGTCGAAAGAGTTCACCAACTTGTGGACACATTTGGCTGAGGAGGGAAGACTGAGGCCCAAACCTTTGGTCGAAGACCTATGCGGCCGAAAGAGTTCACCAATTTGTAAACACATTTGGCCGAGGAGGGTAGACTGAGCCCCAACCTTTGGTAGAGACCCATACGGTCGAAAGTGTTCACCAACTTGTGGACACATTTGGCTGAGGAGGGAAGACTGAGCCCCAACCTTAGACTACGCGGCCAAAAGAGTTCACTAACGTATGACCCATACGCACCTCAGTGTATTTCACCAGGGCAGGTAGTCATGCCAGTGTAGGCCATGCACAATTCGAGTCCAAAGAAATAAACGACAAGACAATTTGAATTCAATCAAAGATAAATACATTTGTATATACTCAAGAGTTCACAAACAACAGTTCTACATTCATAAGAAGGGGCTTCCTTTATAGCAAAGACACTGACGCGCCCCATCGGTACTAAAAAGAAAAAAAAATGATAGTACATGGACAGATTCGTAGCTGCTCTCTCCTTGGTGAACCACCCCGCTATTACACCTTCACCAGCAGTACACGAAGGAGAACCATCGGGGCTAGGGGGAAGACCCATGGGCGATGCGCACCGAGGCGTACGAGGAGTCTTATCATCGCCATCAGGGGAGGGGGGGAGATCCTCTCCATCAAATACATCTATGAGCTGTCGAAGTATCTTTGCGTCGTCCACCTCGGGTATCTCCGCCGACACATTGACAGGCCTCAAGCATTCGACGCCGCGATAAGTCCACCCCGTGAATCTTTGCCTACATATTCCTTCGCTTCGACACACTAGGTGAAGCCGTGAAGAGAGCATCTTCCCACCAACCCTTGAAGGCCTCGATTCGTGCAGCCGTGACGGCCCCGACAGCCTATGGATCGAGCCTCGGAATGCTCTTGAACTTCGTCCCCCGTTCTTTGGTGGCCTCGATGATAGACCGCAGCTTGGCGATCCGCTCCTTACTCGCCTTCTCCGCCTTCCGATGACGGGCTCTCTCCCTCACGAAGAGTCTCCACCTCGGCTTGAGCTGAGCGTTCTCGCAGCCACCGGCGGAACTCCCATTCCTTGAGCGCAATCGTGCCCGGCATCTTCCCTTTGCTCCTCAGCCCGATGCAGCTTGTGATCCTATCGCTTAAGTTCTTCGTCATTTTTCGCCGCACCGCTACCGGGTTTCCATATACACGAGCCATCAAGACAAAAAAGACAAAAAAAAAAGAAAAAAAAAAAGATAAGCATAGGAATACTAAGGCAATAAGCCGTAAGGCTGGAGAAGGGTCAAAGAGGCAAGGTCACCAGCTTACCGACGCAGCAAGGGTATCGGCACTCGATATCAGAGACAGTGTAGGTAGATCCTGCACCAACTCCCAATCTCGAGGCAGGATGGCCCCCTTCATCTGCTCACGAGCAGCGCAGATATTGCCAATGGCCGTATCATCCTTGGTCAAGGCCCAGTCAGGACGGAATGCCTGCTCATCACACGTCTTCCTCCGGGGCAAGGGGCCGATGAGGGGAATACGACGGAACTCACTCATATCCCCCCTGCCCCAAATACTCCCTCGGTCTGATGGATGGGGATGCGGAGTGTTGTTGTGAGCGCTGAGGGGTGGATGCCTATCCCCACCCGTCCCAGTCGAGTCAGCAAGCGCGAGAACTGCCCTAGTGGTGGGGACAACGGCCCCCTTTCCTGAAAAATTAAGAATGCGATAACGAGGGATCAAGGGCATGACATATATACGGGCGGCATCGCCCAAGGCAGAATCAAGAGATGTCTTACGTGATCTTTTAAGGGTTTTTCGTGCCGCGTCCCCCTTACTGCTACGCCTATCCAGAGCTGTCCATCCCCCTTGGTCGTCCTGGGACTTCTTCGCCTCGGCCTTCCGTTCTTTGGCGGCCTCCTTCCTCCGCAGCTCCATTAAGAATAACATCACTGCAAAATACAAAAACAGAATCAGCCAAGAGTTAGTAGGACGATATTAGCATACACTTCATCAAGGAAAATACTCACGCAGTCTGTTCTCATATAAAAGTAAGGGGTCTCTCAGGTCGGCAACACGGATGAGAGTCCCCTCCGACTGACGAGCACGCCGAAGCAGCTCGGACTCTTCTGGCAGTAGGGGCACGTTGGTATTCAGCGTTTCCACATCCAATTTTATCCAGACGTTCTCCAACACCACACTCTCGCCCCGGATGTAGAAGAATTTATTCTTCCAGAGTTTGATCGATGTGGGCTTGTCTGCCAAAATATCACTGAAGTCCAACTTCTTGGCAAAGTAATACCACCCCGTCTTGCAATAATCATTGAACGTGAACATGGCCGAAACATGTTCATCGTCGGCCTGTGCCCTAGATTCCTAAAATACACTATAAAGGCTATCATATTCTTCCACGAGTTCGGCATCAACTGGATCGGGGCAACCTTATAGTATTCCAGGATCTCGGCCACCAACCTCGGTACCGGCACGTGGAAGCCAGCCTTGAACATCTCAAGATTCACACAGAGCTCTGACCAACGATTCCAGCAGGCCCTATCCCCTGGCTCGGGCATCCGGATCTCCACATTGGCAGGTATTTGATACCGTTCTTGAAGGCTGGCAAATTCGGCCTTGGTTAGAAGGCAGACCTCTCCCCTCACATCAAATTTCGGAGGGGCATCAGCCTCCTCTCGAGCCTCAAGAATAACCTCGGATCCCAATTCATGCGTTGAGACCCCTTCTAATAATTCTTGTCGAGACAGGCCTAATGAAGTTCCTGCTCTACTGACATTCCGAGACGGGCTGTGCTTCGTTCAACGGACTCCTCTGTCCTTAACTCCGTCTCGGGCCCGCCCTCGAATACCCGATCTTTAGATGTCGTTGCTGATGATGTGCTCGCAATTGACCCGCTATTAGATGAAGTGGTGCTACTACTACCACTAGAGGAGGACGTTCCCACAGTTTCGATGTCTACCTCCATGTTGGTATCCCTCCCCTCATCAACCATTGCCTAAGAAAATGGACAAGTTAAGAAAACAAGACTTACTGAATGCAACCAAGTAGACTCCTGCACCGCGCCAATGTCGCCGAAGCAAGGTCGCCGAACCAAAGTCGAAGAGCCGAGGTCAAAGAGCCGCGCCTTCCGTTAATGATGCAAGCAACAGTTCTCCAGAATGAGGGCCGTCCATACCCCATCGCTCCTTTATATAAGCAACCTACTGACGGACACTCCACGTGACACCTCACTATAAGACCGTTGAGCGGTGCATTTATTACTGACGAAGCTCTCCGGGTCCATCAACCGGGTCCCGCTTTGCGGTATCCATATCATCGACCAGGATCCATAATCGGATCCGAATCCGTTAGTCGATTGCAAAGAGCAAAGTCTATGAAATCGAATGGTGTGTAGGTCACGTGCCAATCCCGTGACAACATCGGAAAAACTTCTTCAAATAGACCGATGTGTAGTGACCGCGACGCCCACAACGGTCAAGACACATCGGATCAACCGCTGCATAGGTCATGTGCCAATCCCGTGATCACATTGGCAAAACTTCTTCAAAAGGACCCGGGCACACACCGCGCATGCCCAAACGCCAAAGGTCCACATCGACCAAACTTCTTCAAATAGACCGATGTGTAATGACCACGACGCCCACAACGGTCAAGACACATCGGATCACCGCCGCTGCATAGGTCACGTGCCAATCCCGTGACCACATCGGCAAAACTTCTTCAAAAGGACCGATGTGTACTGGCCGCAGTGCCCATGTCGGTCAAGTCACATCGAACCACCGCCGCTGCATAGGTCACGTGCCAATCCCGTGTCAACATCGGCCAAACTTCTTCAAATAGACTGATGTGTACTGGCCGCAGTGCCCAAATCGGTTAAGTCACATCGGATCACAAGCGCTGCATAGGTCACGTGCCAATCTCGTGACCACATCGGCCAAACTTCTTCAAATGGACCGATGTGTACTGGCCGCAGTGCCCACATCGGTCAAGTTCACATCGGATCACCACCGCTGCATAGGTCACGTGCCAATCCCGTGACTACATCGGAAAAACTTCTTCAAATGGACCGATGTGGACTGGCCGCGATGCCCACATCGGTCTAGTCACATCGGTCTAATTACATCGGTATGGCCACATCGGATCATTCGCATCGGATCAACAACAGCACGGAGGTCACATGCCAATCCCGTGACCACCTCGGTAGACATGAAGAAATTAGCCGATGTGGTTTGGCCGCAGTGCTCACATCGGTACCCTCACCCCCAACTGACATCGGCTCACCTCGCACACCCCCAAATTCAACACCGGTATCAGTCTCCCACACAGAGAATAACGTGACAGCAGCTGATCCATATTGGCAAGAATTTATGCACAGCCGAACCTTACGGATTCAACAGAGCAACGAGGCAAGTTATTGAGGGAAATTTCCATTCTTCTTCTTTGCTCAGCCGAACCCTACAGATTCAGCAGGGCAACGAGGCAAGTGTTGGGGAATTCTGCCACGCTGTCAAGAGAACCACGACACGTAGGACTCGACCAGCAAGCCACGTGGATGTTCCCGATTGGATATAAGAAAGCATCTTCTCAAACCCAAATACAGGAGCAAAGGACAAAAGCGGTATTTAGAGAAAATATACTATTCACTATAAATAGGACAAATCCCGAGAATTCAGGTACTAGAACATTTATCACTCATTACTCATCCTTGGGATTCTTGCTCTGACATCTGGGACGGAAAATTACTTACCTACCCCACTTACACTTAAATATTGTGGTGGGCTCTACACCGAGCCCATCAACTGTTCACAGAGCCCTAACTTTGGCATCGGAGTGGACACGGGACCACATGCCCGCCTCCTCCCCTTATCTTTGCTTGTCTTGTAGGTCCAGTCAGCTTGGTGGGCCTACGGGACGGATCAGGGCTGAAACATTTGGTAACAGGACAATGGGAATCATAAGAAGATTACAACTTTGTCCATCTATTTGGTGACAAAAAGTTGCACCATTTATTTAAAGATATCACAGTGCATTTCATTTCACAAAAAGTACTAGCTAGTAATAGCAAGTAAAAGGGATCACGGATCACAACCATGGTTGTAGGTATTGAGATTGGACCGGCCATATTAGTATAGATGGTGGCCGATACTAATACGATACTTGATACCTTCATTTTTTTTAATACAGTTTCATTTAGTATCGACCACATGTCTCTCTGTCTTTGATTTCGAACAATTCTGATACCAATTTCATATCGGTTTTTAAAATGACCAACTACAAGAATCTAGGTCAACAATGGCATTTCAAATATCTAAAAAAGGCAGCAAATACATTCACTGGAGTTTTCGCTTACACAACAAATGTGCCGCTAAAAGTGGCGTCCCATTTGCATTTCGACATTGTTTGCAAACGCCTATGAAAATTTTTTGACACTACAAAGTTGCCTACAACGGCGCTTATGTAAGCGTTGGAATGCAATTCAATAGCTAAACACTGTTAAATGGTATATTTACACTGGTTTATGTATAAAAAGCCAGCGTATGTATTACTACAATGGTTCTTAATAGGCCGTTATATTGGTTTTGGGTGGCGTTTGATAGAAAACGCCATTATATGTAGTTTATTTTTTTATATAAATATAATTTGTTCCTTTATCATTGCATCCTGTAACCTCTAAGAGCAAAGATACTTAATACATCCCCTTACATAAACATCTATTTCAATATTAAGCCCCAACATCCATTACATCCATACACATCTATCTATCACATTCATATATGCATCTCTGGACTTTCTAAAAACCATCAATTCAAAACCTGAATTTTAATTACTGAGAGAAAGGAAAAACATACAACCTCCATTACAACTAAAGAGTAAAAAGGGACAGTGATCATATTAGGCACCATTGCAATGAGACTTTAATAATTACAAGAAAATCTATTAAACTTTATACAAGAGGAATTATGTGTGCCATATGCCAACAACAAACAAACTTAACCACATCACTCAAAATGAATAAATTAAGGAAAGTTCCATGCCTATATAGCTTAGGACCATAAATATATTATTAAGTTTATCAATAAAATATATAATTAAAGAAGAAATATAAAGACAAGTTACAATGCATGTTTCAAATATGGATCAATCGGGAGGAAGAAGCAATGGAGCTAATATATGATCATTAAGGATGTTTGAAACTTGCCTTTAGTTCAATAAAGGTTTTCAGTGCTATCAAATGTAAAATATAAACTGATACATAAGCAGTTGACTCCCAAGTGTAACCCACTCATGCATTTCATATACTGACAGCAATATTGTGATCTAGATCAAGTACAACCATAATAAAAATATAATAAGTATCAACCACCAAAAATCACTACTAGGTATAACCCACTACTAAATTTCAATCTCATTAACATAAAGTGAAGAACAACCCATCTTTCTCATCACTACTAGGTATAACCCACTACTAAATTTCAAATCTCATTAACATAAAGTGAAGAACAACCCATCTTTCTCATTAAGACTATTTTCAAAATACAAATGCATCCATTCCAAAAAAAAAAAAAAAAAAAAAATTAATAATTCAAAGTCATTACCATAATCAATAACCATCATACTCGAAGATGTTTTACATAAAATTGTCTCAATTACATAATGCAAAATTTCTCTAATCTCCATCCAAAAAGATTTCTATAGAGTCTCATCTTCTCAAAATATAGCCATCATTAGGGCTGGATCCATTTGGTTGCAAGGAGAAATGAAAAGAAGAGAAGTGAAATTTTTTCAACTTAAAAATGAAACTTTTATAATTGTAACACAACATGATTGTATGAATTACCTAAATTTCTTAACATATATAAGATGTAAAATTTATTTTACTTTTCAAATAGGAGGGATTTCGATGTAAAGTGAAGTGTAAGTTAATAATTAAATGTGTAATAATTTGTTATTAGTTACGTGGTAATGTGATAGCATGTATTGTAATCATTACAAAAGTTTTCATTTAAAGTTTAAAACTTTCATTTCCCTTCCCTTTAATTCTTCTTGCAACCAAACAAAGCCTAAGAGATATTCTACGTAAAAGCTTAGGCATTCTACGTAAAGGCAATTTAACTTGAAAAGCCAAATTACTGAATTATACAATTAGATTCCCAAAATGTATGCAGGAAAAGCCTACGAAATGGCCTCATGAATTATCAACTGCTCCATTAAATGGGTGATCAATATCAATAAAGTATTTAAGAAAACAAATCAATAAATTTCTTTGAAATGAATAACTTACATAAATGAATTGAACCCTAGGAGCTAAGTCTTCCTAGCTAGGAGTGTTTGGGTAGAAAAGTTACTTAGGCTTTCAATTCATCCATTCGTACTAACTGTTTTCTCAAAGTTCTAACATCTTCGTGCAAATTGGAAACATTACCTCGGATATCTTCATCTTCATTTTTTTTAAAAACGCCACTATAGATTTCAGCCAAACTGTCACCATTGACCCAGTTTCTTGTAGCACGATACCCCTTCGACATCGTGAACCAAAACCATGATCACAACATCTTACCCTTGGAGATCAAATGAGCATTTGGCTATGTAAGAAATATGTAAAGTGTAAACGCCTCGGTTTATCAACAGGCTATGTATGATAGGAGATCTATTAATTGTTTGAGACATGTGCCCATCTTTTGTAAACAGTGAGGCTGTGTGGGATGCATTACATAAACTTTGGTTTAGATTCTCCTAGTTTAAATTCAATTTTCACTAGGTTATCTGCTGCTGATGGCTATGCCGTAGGTGGGAATATACACTTAGTGCTCTCGGTCTATATTGGGTCTTGCTGATGGCAATGCCATAGGTGGAACTGTCCAATATTAGACTTGTATTTCAATTCATTTTTATTTTAATCTATTTGCTGACCTTTAGCAATAAAAGAAAATAAAAAAAAAAAAAAAAAAAAAAAAAAAAAAACCCTCAAACTTGGTCGCTAGAATATGGAATAGGAAAAGAAATCTCAGATCAAAGATGGAAACCTCCATTTTAACTAACATGTCCATTGCTGACCCCAGCAAGGGAAATATGAAAAATTGAATTTATATTACAAATGATACTATTCCATAATAATAAAATGGTAAATTATTATTGTCACAATAATTTTTTATTTTTTCAAATGTCATAAGGCATCTATTTTGCCACATGGACGGATGACTTGTCCATTCAGATTGTTGGATAGAGAGATCTCTAGATTAGTCACATCAAATTTTAATGTTAATTCAACTAAATACCTTTTTTGTATTAGCATGCATCATGTTTACCTCTATGCATGTGTACCAATATTCTAAACATGACGGTGCATTCTCTCAACTCTGAATAAGAATAAACAATTTAAATTAAAAAATTCTATAAAAATAAACGATTTAGATTTGTTTGTGATTTTCAAAAATGCCACGTTGTATTATTACATATGAAGATTTTGTAATTTATGTCACTTTAACTCACTTTCAAGGCTCACTAAAAAAAAAATATCATTTTCAGTGTAGTTTTTCTATTTATTTTGTGTATGTGTTTGAATTTTCTTGCAATGAGACTCAAACATGCATGGGACTGTAGCACCTACCATCCAGTTGTAATTAATTAAAGAGAGTTAAAAGGAAAATAAGTTGAAAAGAAATAGCTAGCATGCATCTCGTCTCCCCGGCCACATCCGCATCCTCATCCTCATTAACCATGCCATTGCTCCCCGTCCCTATCACCACCTCCATCCTCCGGGATTAATTGGTTATAAATAACTAAACAATCATTCAACAGTTTTGGTGAAGTAATTATAGGTAATGATGCAACATTTGGATCGAAATCATTTATCTAAATCGGACTGAACCATTTACATCAGAAATGCGAGACCATTTAGTAATTGGTTCGGTTCTGGTTTGAAATTTAACACCGTTTACCGAAATTGGATCGAACCGTTTAAACCATAAAAACCGTTGGGTTATACTGGCTAGACACCAATTAAACTGAATAGAGTACAAACCGTGTAAACCGTGTAAACCGTAAAAGAGTAAAGCTGATCTCATTTCCAAGATTGAAAATCCCAACCCCAACTCCAACCCCAATTAATATACTATTTTCCCAAGATCCTAACTCAATTAATATACTAATTTCCCAAGACCCAACTCCAATTCCCAAAGGCTTAAACCATTAAACAAAAAAAAAAAAAAACTGGAAAGCTTATTAGGCATAACAACAGTCAAGAGACTCCTGAATCTGAACTCTCTCATTGCCATTCAACTTTCATTCTTTCAACTTTGAGTTTAACGTTTGAGCTGCTGGAGTTTGGAGAGTGGAGTCGGACTGCTCACTGCTGGTGCTGGACACCGGACGATGTCAAAAGATATGCTCACTGCTGCTCAATGCTCACTATAGATGACGATCTAAACCATACTATACTTACATGTACCTTAGGTCTATGATACATGTATTGAGGACTTAGCAAGCCAAACCAATTTCAAGTCAAAATAAAAATCCACTTGTAGGTAATTGTTTGAAGTAAAAAAAAAAAAAAAAAAAAAGAAGAAGAAAATAGAAAAAGAAATTGAGGATCTTTGATTGCCGTTTTGGGATCAAGACCAGAGAACTCATCTGCCCGATCAGTCACTATCTAAGAGGTATGAAAAGGAGGGTTTAAAATGGAGTTAGGAATAAGAAAATGACTTAAGAATTAGACTTTAATAGGAAGGTCAGGAGGGATTTCCCATTGGAGTGAAATCCAGCAATTGTTTGTAATGATTTTTTTGTATTCAGTGAAGTCTTCATGTCAAACATGTATAGGACTTCGGATGCAATCTCCTAAGTTTTACTCTTATCAATAGAGAGATCATATGAAGAATATAATACAATCTCGGCATTTCAATTTTTTTACAATGGCTATTATGATAATGTCCATTACTTATGAATTACTATAACCATATACCTATATCAACAATACAACTATTTTTTTATGTAAATAGAGTTATTTTTAAGTTTTGTGAATGCAACATTGGAGAGTTTTTCAAGTGTATTTTGTGGTCAACAATATCTCCATCACCAAGGGGAGCGTAGGATTGCACTTTTTTTTTTTTTTTTTTTTTTTTTTTTTTTAAATATGAAAAACAGATTAATAACTGTTTAATTAAACCGTTTATAAATCATAAGCAAAATCGATTAATAAAAAACCTTTTAAAAACCAATAAATCAAAATCGATTTCTAATCGGTTCTGGTTTCAATTTTGACACCGTTTAGTTAATCGGTTCGATTTTGATTTTACCTTCTTACGCACTGCACCGGACTAGACCGTTAAACCAATTATAAACCATTTAACACCCTTAATTATAGGTGCCCCATTAAAAAAAATAAAAAAAATACTCCGCATTCGTTCTTCTAGATTCTTCCCACTCAATTCTTATGATCTTATCCACCTCTTTATCAAATTTGAAAGCTCCTACGTGTTTTCCTTTTTCATCGCCATCATCTCCTTCTATTTTTGATACTTCTCCTTCTCTTCCTCTTTATCACAAACACCCACCAGCTGGTCCTTCCTTATCTCCTCTCACCAGCTACCTTATGCCACCTAGTTCTTCCACCTCACAATCTTCGCCACTTTTCTCAAGCTTCTCATAAAATCTTTCGTTCCATTAATTTTGAGTTCTCCTCATTCCTTCTCACCACCACATGCCAGCTCATTCCTCCTACAATCCATTTTCCACACAACACCTAAATCCCCTAATTCCCGAACTTGCAAACCTCTTAATGATAATTTTATGTATGTTTCATGAATTATAAAGATATTTTTTTTATAAATTTGTATTTATATGTTATTATTCTAGAATAACATAAATGTCTATATATAGTGAATATATGCTCGTATTTTTACTCCAAAATCTACCGTATTAAACATGCACTATATTAATGCCACACTTTTTTTATGCCGGATTATTAGTCCATGTTTTGAAGTTTAGACTCGTTTAATACTCATACGTATCCGTACCCAAATTTTTGCCGTTCTTAAACTTACCATGTGCCAAAAACTTTAGGCTGGTGATCCAAACATGGTGGTTTGGAAAGAGACATCCTCTGGTCTGTTTTCTACTAAATCAGCTTGGGAGTTGGCAAAGGAGAAGACTTGCCAAGTCTCCTGGGCAGAAGCAGTTTGGTTCACTGGTAATGTCCCTAGGCATACTCTCACTGCTTAAATGGGGGGGGGGGGGGGGATTGTGGATGCTTTTCCTTTTCCTACTATTAGGGGAATTTCCCACATCACCAATGATATGGCGACAACTAAGATCCAAACATTCACGTCAACATCTCCAAAAGAATCTAAGAGAATATTCCCATAAATCCAATCAATAGATAAGGGTAAAAACATCATTTCTATAGTTTTACAAGGATGTTTCGGTCATCATACACCAAACAAGGATAAAAATGACATTTGCAAAGAGACACTATTCAATATAAATACAACGAATCTCGATATTTCAGGTACACAACATTTTAATACTCTTTCCTAGGGATTGTCACTTTGACACCTTAGAGCCCGAGACCTCGGACCGAGAATCTCTCACTTACCCCGTCTATATTTTAGTGGGCTCGGATACCAAACCCATTGACTATTCACAGAGCCCTAACTTACGCATTGGAGTAGACCCGGGGCTTGCCTCCCCCTTGTCTTTTCTTGTGTCTTGCAGGTCTAATCATCGTGGTGGACCTCGGATACCAACCACCAGCCCATCAAAAGGCAAATTGGAGTCACACTTTTATGTGCATATTCTGTGGGCAGGTTTGGAGACTAGGGATCATCTTTTCTTTGAATGCCAATTCACTTCTGTAATTTCGAAAGATATATCCAGAACACTTGGATAACGGAAGTTCGACGAGGCAACTCAATTACAGTTATTGGTAGGTTGGCTTTCTGTGCGATGGTTCACCATTAGTTGTGATCATGTTGGAGTATCTATTTTACTTACACAGAAGTGTGTGTGGAATAGTCGGTTTTTGCTATGGAAATGCTGGCCATTAGTAGAGGACTTACATTATGTATGGAGAAGAACCTGAAACAGAATTCCATCAGGTCAAATTCTAGATTTGCCATTGATATCTCGAAGAAGGAAATTAATGCTCCTTGGATGGTGCAACACCTGAAGAGTTCCATATTGCATCTGCTTCCAAGGCTAGAATGGTATGATCTTCATCATGTGTGGAGAGAGCAAAACCAGCCGGCAGATCACATTGCTTCTTTGACCATTGGCCCTGTAGAAACTATTGTCTATCCTAGGGATTTCTCTAAGCTTTGAAAATTTATTGACGATGATTCTATAAAATTTCATTATGAAGGAAAGACAGAAGAAAGCAACAGGACCATCACATACAGGAATTGCAAGTCAATGTGGTTTGCCACTAAACCACTTTCCGGTTTGCCACTAAACCACTTTCCCACACAATTTCCTCATTAGCATTATCTTCAACAGTTGCATTCTTAGGAAATTCATACCCACCTAAAGGATTTTTTAAGGATAGAGGCCAAGCTTCTCATTACCCTTACCTGATAGTCTCCATGGAACTTTCTTGTTAGTTGTTGCATGAGACAACCAATGAAAGGGCCCTAAAAATATAGTATTACCTTTTGTCTCCCTATTATTTATTCATCAAGAGAGAGATCAAGAGATCAAGAAAAAGAGAGAGAGAGAGAGAGAGAGAGAGAGAGAGAGAGAGAGAGAGAGAGGGGCAAAAGACTGATGAAACTCAGTTTATTATACCTTAATGAAGCAAAAGACAGGCACAAACTAATGCTGGAGTAGAGATATGCTAATCCTTTTGTAGATTCTCTTGAAGGGCTAGAATGTGGAATGTAGTTTCTCCTATTAAGTTATTGATACAAGGCAAAAGTGTTGAACTGTCTAGGCAACCCAATAGGGGGTGAATTGGGTAAAGTGGAATCTTACTCAAATATCGATCCTTTCACAAAACTTAAACCTCTCACTCGAAGTAAGTGTGCATGATTGCAAGATAATAACAAAAGCAATAGACAAGATGAAAACACCAGATTTATAGTGGCTCAGCACGGCCTCACAGCCATCCACTCCCAAGCAGCTCACCCACTTGGAATTCCACGCACAATCTCTTTTCAGTGGGTTGCACAAAATCAGAACACCTACCACAACCATGGTCTAGAAAAGTTTCATGGGATTACTATAAACTCGTACACAAGATAGTTTTCCAAGAATATCATCCACTCCTCACAGATCAACACCGTTATCACCACACAAGTGTGGGGACTCACTTTCCCTTACTCAGAAGAGTACACAGATCAAGGCTTTGCAAGTATGATTACAAATTCACCTCTCAACAAAAGTAGATTAACAAATTATCAACAGATGTAGATAAGCAAATTACAACACAAATAGCCTGATCCCACGAAGCTAGTTTTTAAAACTGTATTCAAATTTTGGCTCAAAGTTGGACTAAATTTTTCAAAGATTGATTGTCCAAAAGTCTTAGATGAAGCATCACGTTCACCTATTATAGTGAACCTTGAGGAGTCCAAGAAACAAACTGTTATCTAGCTGTTAAGATCTAAAGCGGCTCTTTTTCAGACAACACCGGTTGACTGCAAAACCGGTTGGCCACAATATCGACCACTAATCTCAGGGTGCTCTAAGTAACCAACGTATCCACAATCGGTCGACCGCTACAACGGCCACTTATCTCAGGGTGCTCTCGATAACCATCGGTCTCACAACCGGTCGACAGCCGTCATCACGATCTCTGTGGGTCCCATTCGACAATAGCATGCCTCCAGTGGTCTGCCTGTACTTCATCCGGTTGGCCACTTCATCGACCGCCAGTACATAAAGGGCTGATTCTCATTCTAAGCACATGATACTTGGTCTAAACAAAATTTCCATCATATCTAACATGTCATGATCAACATCTAGAGCCCAACAAAGGTTACCAAAGGTCTAAGTCAAGGTTCAAGATGATATGTAAGCATTAGGTTCACTTTTTGGTTTGGATAGTAAACCATTCTAACAACCACCTATCTTAGGTATTCCAATTAAGGTCTTTAGGTTATTAGAAGAACACTTAGTCGTTGGGGATCAATTACATCGTAGGATCATCTATTTAGATAAACACAACTATCCTAGGAGCACACCAAGCAAACCAAAAGTTTTCAATCTTCTTTCACAGGTTGCTCAAAACACCAAAAGTCTTTCACTTGAGCTGAGATGAAGTCTTCCACTTTGATGTAAACTCAAGGACCTGCTTGCCAAAGCTTCGAACAACAATATATAAAGAGCACAAAGCTTTGTCATATACAAATAGGATGTTAGCACCAAAACCATGAAACCAGTAAATCATATGGAGTTACATGGAGTGTTTTCCTCAACAATTTCTTAACCAATGAAGCTCATGGAGAGATGTCACAACGTCCACTCCCAAAAAAGGGTTTTCAGCTCTGTCCCTCAACTAAAAGGGACTCGATGGTCCAGAGTCACCCACCCTCAAAAAGGCACAAAATCCCAACCCCCTATATTTGAAGTTCCTGTAATAATACCCCATATCTCATCTGAGAGTCATTATGATTCTATTTTTCTGCTCCACTCCCCCAGAGAACCTCTCCACCTTGATATAATGCCTCCTAACAGCTCCTCCCACAAAAAAGAAAAAAGAAAAAAAAGAAAAAAATAAAAGAGATACTGCGATGGTGGACAAGTGTATTGTATCCTGTAGAGAGTGGAAGGTGTCCTAGAAAATCCTAGCATTTCTTTACTCTCATTTAAAACAAATACTCGAGCAAGCAACTACACACGAGTTTAGCCTTTTAGAGGTAATTCCACAACACTTTCCACATTATCCGAATCAAGCCTCTAATTTTCATTAGGCAGATGCCCTTCCATTGGCATCCTATCACGTTCCTTCCAGCACTTAATCATAACAAATTTTATTAACCTGTAAAAAACTGCGTACACATCAACTTGCTCTCTCTCTTATGCAATCCTTTATCTTCCTTCAGGACAATGCAAAATAGCCCACCACCATTTAGACATCGTCTTCATTCTATTTTACTTTGTGTTCTTTCATAGAGTCTCCTCTGCCACCACCTAAAACTGTGTATGATGAAGCAAAAATCCTACTAGGAATGGGAACACTAAAATTCCCTCATCAATGAGAAAGATTACATAATTAGTAGTTCATAAACAAGAAGGCAACTGAAAAATGTAGTTTGGATTGGTATGAGGATAGATGGTTACATCAGATATGTAAACATGGTTGGAGGCACACAACCTTTACAGGAAATACTACTCCAGCAAACAGATTAAAGAAGGGATACATTTTGTTAAGGGCCACAACTTAATTTACCACCAAAAACTATGTTGCATCTCCTCAATCTCCATCTAATATTATGCGCTAAAGCCTAAGGTCTTTTGGATGTGGACTGAAGTCACTAATGTAGAGATACTCATTTGGTAGTGGCTGTCTAGACTCTAAACCATTTGGGAAAAAGAAAACAACATGATATTCAAGGGTTGGCCAAGATCCTTAAAGCAGGTCATCCATTATTATGATATGTGTTGCAAGGTGGCACTAACATATTTACAGGTGATATATTTGAGTCTTTCTTGAGCCATCCAATTAAGTAATGTCTAAACTGAATTAATGACAGAAGGGGGAATAAGGTATGACCAGTTTACTCCAACCCCCCAAAACCCGAACACCAAAAGAATCCCTCTACTAAAAAACTGATGAAAAAAAAGAGGCAAAAGTTCCCCTTTCTGAGCCCCAACAAAAGAACTCAATGTGGAACTCTTATGTCCTGGCCTGAAATCAACTAAATACCAATGCTCATTAATTACTATTTTCGCCTATGCAAATCAGTCTCCCATGCCCCATTTGATCAGGACCATGCATAGCAAGAGATGACATAAACGTAACTTCCGGGCTCTTCTTGTTTTGATGGCTTAATGCGGAGGATGGTTGTAGATCACAAAGCAGGCGCTTGTTTGGTACTAGAAGCAAGCTCGAACTACCATTGGGCACTGGCCCTCAGCTATAAGACCTGTATTGAACTAACCGGTCTTACCACATTGTACCAGGTCTACCTATCATGGTCGAGCCAAGTAGACCAAGTGCGTGAAGAAACCACAAGACCAGATATGAAGATTAACTCAAAAACAGTCAAATATGAGGGTAGGGTCGCATGCCTAAACAACACCACAAAGGAGTCCAACCCATGACTTTTTAGTCGTGGGGTCGCATGACTAGAAAAACGTAGGGTCGACGGATTCTGCGACCCTACATGCAACCCTACGATAGCAGACAGAATCCAGAAATTAGGAAACCTTCCTAATTCAAAGGGGGTCTTTCCTAAACTCATTAGGACTTATTATGGAGGGTTTTCCTCTATAAATAGGACGTCCCTTAACCTTTTTCACTCTTTTAGAACCCTAATTGAAAGTGAGAGAAAGAGAAAGAGAAGGAAGAGAAGAAGAGAAGGAAACTTGAAGAAGAAGACTAAGGAAGAGGAGGAAGTTCAGAGAAACCACTGAATTAAGGGATGGACCTAATTCCCTACCTGAATAAGAGAGCCTAGAATAGTTTATGAAGAACATAGGATTAGGAGAAACCCAAATCATCCATCCATGGATAGATTCCAAGAGATTCCATGGAAGAAATCATTATGGACAATGAATGGTGTATAAATTATAGTTTTGAGTCATAGAACAATCATATAATGGACCATGATAGTAAGCCAAAGGATCCAAACATGTAGGAATGGACTGTAGAGTGAAAGGTCGACTTAGAAAACGTGTGGTCGCACGTAGGGTCGAATGATATCCGACCCTACAAGACCACATGATCGACCACATGCCCTCGGAAAGTCCCAGGGAGGGTGTGGTCGCACGTAGGGTCGAATGGTATCTGACCCCACCTGCGACCCTACACCCTAGGGTCGCAGAAACTGCTACCCTATGTGCTACCCAACCCTGCGACCCTACCCCTATGGTTGCAGAAACTGCTACCCTAGGTGCTACCCTACCTGCGACCCTACAATTTCTGTTAGTCTAAATATATTGGAATTAATTCTAATCAAAATCTATCAACTTGTTAGGTCTTTCTAGTGATTTAAAAGTGATTCATAAAGCTTGAACGAGGATCTACACTCAATCAAAGGTGAGGGAACAAGACCTAAACTAAATGGCTAATAATAAACTGCTTTTGTTTATTGAGTCCAATAACATGAATGATTCTATGTTTGTATGATTGTAATGTGCATATCACATGTCATCCACTATTCATGTTATTCCTGTTCATGCATATTTAATTTCTGTTTATTTATAATATGATATTGATGATGATGTTAGGAATAGACATGTGAATGTATGTGTGTGGTTAGTCTACTTGATGCGAGTGGAGCATCAGGGGGAGGACATGACACCGTGGTTCATCTTGGTCACCAGACTCTAGCTCTATCTCTACTCAAGTCTTGTCCACTAACATCATCGTATTGTCATTATCTTAACAGAACTATTACGTCGTAGGGCATCAGGGGAGGTGGTCTCGGTCCGTGTAGTCTCTGACTCTGTTGGGGGGCCTTAGCTCTATCTCTATGGACGTATTGAGGGATGCTGGGGTGAGACCTTGGATACACTGTTTGACATTAGGATTGGTTAGTTACGAGCCCAGTTTGTAAGCCCTCGCCAGCAGGGGCTTACGTGTTGGTATGGATAGGGCATCAGGGGAAGTGTGATGCGGTGCGGTCCTAAGTACTTTAGCTCTATCCCTATTCCATGGTGGGTGCATGTGGGGGCGGCAATGGTGTTTGATCCATTGGGCGGTTCTACACATTCGTGTATAGAGGTGCGGCGGCCACCTATCCTTTCTATTGCACATTGCAAACTTATGAACCAAACCAAAGATATGAATTAAATGCATGCATATGTTTGTTGCATTGTTTTGTTTGCTCACTGAGCCATGATGTGTGCTTACCCTTTCGACGTCGAATATTTTTAGTTGATGATGCAGGTAAACTGTAGAAGACTATATGAATGCTCCTGTGTACGGACATGCGACGGCGATGGATGCAGACGTTATGGTAGAGTCGCATGATTCGTCATGCGAGTGCAACTCATGCGTCTTCGATTAGATATTTATTTAAATTTTAAGGAAATATAATTGATTATTTTATTTACTTTATGTCTTAGTCAATGAAAGATAACTGTATAATTTATTTACTTTATCACAGCTAGACTCTCAGTTCATTTAATATATAAGAATTCCGTTATTGTTTATTTACTCTGATTATGGTTGTGGATGTGTATGGTTTAAGAAAATGGACACCGCCTATTCGAGATCCTGGTTGAACCATTGGTTTATTGACGGTTCATTACACCATTCTGAATAGTACGAAATTGGGGTGTGACAACTTGGTATCAGAGCTCTCAAGCCCTGTCTATTAAACCAGTATACTTCCATAAAAGTTTGTGAACTGAGTTAGGACAAAATTTAAAAGCTGTAATAAGAACACACTATAAGCATTTGTGTTGTATGAGACAAAATTAAGAAAAATAATAATGCACTATTAAAAGGAGAAACAAGTTTCATATACATCAAATAAAAAGCAACGTTTATACATATCCAAATCAGAGTACAGTCCACAATCCGGACAGTTACTCTGTAGTACAAAGAAAAACAAAAAGAAAAATATACATCATGGAGCTGGAGGTGCTGGAGGAGGAGGTGCCTCACGATCCCGGTCATAGTCCTCAGCATACACTCTAGTCAACCAGGCTACCTGAGTCTGGGTCGTCTGGAGACTAGCTGTCAACTCGGCCATCCGCTGATCAGACGCACGCTGAGCATCTAAAAGCTCTCCTACTCTCAGATCAGTCACGCGCTGAGCCTCTCTAATCTCACGCAGTAGCCCCATCATATCATCAGAGGGTGGGCGTGAAGGACTAGCAGTATGTGAAGGAGTCCGAGATGGACTAGCTCCAGTAGAATGTAGAGGTGATGGAGGAGGTATGACGTCTACATCCATGAACATACGATCCTCATCCCCAGCATCACCCCCATGGACCCCTGCTCCTGCTGCTACTGCTGCCGCCTCAGCATCTGCTATCTCTACTCGAGTACGAGGACGCACTATAGCGTTCCTCTCATCATCACTGACCTGAGCATCCCGCATACCCATCCTACAGATAGCCTCCCAGTCAAGGTCCGATGAGAAGGTCTTCTCATGAATCCTCTCATCCAATAAATCAACGTATAGGCGTGTGAGCAGTGTAGTGATCAGACATCCGTAGGGCAAGTTGCCTAACTGACCAGGCAGCGTAGCGCGGATCATAGTCCTGATGATGATATATGGTAGGCAGACAGGCTGCCTAGTGCAAATGCAGTAGAGGACATACTGAGTCAACTGAGAAATCCTATTATAGTGTCCACTCTGGGGGATCAGGTTGTGCTAGATGATCTTGCAGTATACCCGAGGCTCTGGCCGTAGGTTGATTGCTTTCATCTCCCAACAATCACCTCTAAGGAGCTGACTATCAATCTCAGCACACATCGCCAAGGATAGGAACTGGGGTTCCTTAGGAGTACAGTACACCAAAGGACCGTCATTTGATATGTCCAAAAGATCAGCCAACTGCTGGAAGTTAAATGAAACCTCCATCCCTTTTACGTAGCTAGTGATCCTAAGCTCCCTACCCCTATCTGTGTCATTGCGATCCCCCACTACCTGGAGGTTGCAATAGAACTGCTTCACCAAAGTAGGACAGGTACAAGCCTCATAGGTGATTACAGGAAGCCAACCCATGTCACCAAATGCACCCTCTATGTTAAACAAGGCTAGACTAGCCAAGTTTACATAGCGATCCTCTTCTACTTTCTTACGCTCATAGCGAGCATACCAAGCTTTTACCTCGTTGGAGCGGAAAAGAACGGGGTCATGAGCCCTAGGAACCTTAGTACGAGCCATACTATTTGCAGAGACAAAAAAAAATAAACAAGATATTAGATATGGTGAAAAACTTAAAATTTTGGCATTATAACGGCATGATTTGGCCAAAAGCCTCACATTTTACCCAAACAACTGGGCAGGAGCACTTACATAGGTTCCAAACCATCCTGCAAAGCTCATACAGTTGGAAATTTAATCTAGAAAGATCAAATTTGAAGAAATTTCAACAATTTGGAAAAATCTCGAAAATTAAGTCAAAAATATAAAATTTCAAGTTTCTCGATAACCATCCGATGAAACTCAAATATTTTTGAGGGCTTTCGTCTATTGGGTGACCAATAGCAAAAGCCCTCAATAAAAATTAAATTTTATGGTTAGAAAAATTTTAATTTGAATAAAACGATGTAAATGGATAAAAATCTAGTTTAGAAAGCTTAAAAATGGAAAACAGTAGAGAGCATACCTGAAGAGAAGGAGCGGGAGTCATGAACGGAAGAAACAATCACCAAACCCTAGGGGTCGATACTGTAGCAACTCAGGGGAAGCGAGTTGAGTTGGAAGAAAAGAGAAAGAATAGGAAATGAATCCAAAATTATGTTTAAAAACCTGATTTTGGATCGTAGGGTCGCAAAATTCGACAAGATGTGCGACCCTACGACTGACCCTACCATCGACCCTAGGCTCTCGGTGATCTGATAGACACCATGGGTCGGACCTAAGGTCGGACATATACCGACCCTACGATCGACCCTAGGCTCTCGGTGAGTTGATAGGGTTTCTTGGGTCGCATACCCTAGGGTCGCATAAGGAGCGACCCTACCATCGACCCTACGATGAAAAATTCTGTATTTTCACTAAATGACTTGAAAAATTGAAAATTATATGATTAGTCGGTGTTTGACTTGGGAACAACTTATATTGATTGCCTCACATGTTCTATGATTGTTTTCAGAACTACCACCACAGAACAGGAAATGGCTGGGCGAAGAGTGTCCAGACGAGGCCGTAACCCAATTCCACCACCATCACCTATGGAGGAAGACAACCATGTAAATCCTGAAGCACAAGAGAATCTAAATATGACACCGCCAGTAGTTAATGGCCAGGCAAACCCTACAAACTTGTCAGCCCCACTTACGGATTTGGCCACAGTCATAATGAACTTGGTACAACAGCTGCAGCAAATACAGCAGGTGCAAGCCAATATACAAGCTGCTATAGGAATGACTTTTCTAGCTGCCCATACGACACCTATGCCGGTAGGGCAAGCTAGCACAGTACCAGGGGGAAGCAACACGGTACCCCACGCACCTCAAACACCAGTTATGCAGGCTCCAGTGCAGAATCCTGAGGTAGCTCAAGGTAGTTACTAGTACCCACCACCTATGTATGGGGCCTATGCTCCGTATCAGCTGGACCACTCCTGACTGATCGAATATTTTCTGAAGATGAAGCCTAAAGAATATAATGGTAAACCAGCTGATCCTTTGTGGCCAGCACATTGGATCGACGAAATGGAGAGGAATTTTATGATGATGACAGTAAATGAGGAGGAGAAAGTATTGTATGCAACATTCATGCTAAAAGGCGATGCACACCACTGGTGGAAGTCCACACGGACTTATCTGTTAACCAAGCACGCCCAATTGACCTGGGCTATCTATAAAGAGGCATTCTTTGAGAAGTACTTCCCCAGGAGTTTTAGAGATGCTATGGAGAGAGAGTTCCTGAGTTTATATCAGAGGCAAATGACTGTGGATGCATACCAACAGCATTATGAAGAGCTGTTTTTTTTGCACCTGCCAGCATGCAAGAGGAAAACACTAAGACCCAAAGGTTCGTCATGGGACTCAGGGGAAGCATCCGTGAGCATGTTCTGGGTTTGGAAAAGAAAGTTTACAACGAAGCAGTACAAATTGCTCGAGTAATTGAGTCGAGCCAGAAGGAGAGCTACTTTGCCCAAAATAGGGGTATTAAAATGCCAAAAGGAAATTCATACAACGGAGGGAATACAAAGACATTCAAACCCTTTCGAACTCAAGGCTTCAATGCTGCAGCCAAGACTACTCCAGCAGCGCAACCGCAACAAAAGCAAAATAACGAAGGAGTGAAATGCTTTAACTGCAACCAAATAGGACACTATTTAAGGGAGTATCCTAAGGCCAAAAAGCAGCTATAGTAAGGAAAGGTTTATGATGTTACATCTGAGGATGCTGTCGCATCGCCTGATGTGGTCACAGGTATGACCTGAACCTTTCATTTTGTGATTATATTGTGTGAGCATGTAGACTAAATTAAAACAAATCACATGTATCGTACCTATTAATGGCATACCCACTAGAGTACTCTTTGATTCTGGAGCTACTCATTCTTTTATATCTGTGACATTTGGAAAGAAGTTGAATCTACCCCTCAAATCTTTAGACTACAAATTGCTTGTACGATCACCTATGAGATTAGAAGTGGAATTAGAAAAAGGTTATGGACTAGTTCTTATTAGCGAGAAGACTTTGGATGCAACCTTGATTCAACTTGAGATGGCAGACTTTGACGTCATCTTGAGAATGGACTAGTTAGCTCGGAATTCTGCAAACCTATTATGTGCAGAAAAGAAGCTGACATTTAAAGACAAGGAAGGAGCAGAGTTTAGTTTTGTGGAAACCAAACTCCTCCGTAAACGAAAACTCATCTTCTCTGCATTAAAGGCTAGAAAATGCCTCGAGAAAGGAGGAGTTGGGTATTTAGTATCAGTGGTCGACCTCACCAAGGAAGTACCATGAATAGAAGATATTGATGTTGTATGGGACTTTCCAGATGTATTTCCTGATGAACTCCTAGGATTACCACCCGACCGAGCGATAGAGTTTGTTATAGACCTGATACCCGAAGCCACACCAGTATCTAAAGCACCCTATCGAATGGCTCTTACTGAACTGAAGGAATTGAAGGTACAGTTATAGGAAAAATTGGACAAAGGTTATATCAGACCTAGCATATCACCATGGGGAACACCAGTATTGTTTGTAAAGAAGAAGGACGGTAGCGTTCGACTGTGTATAGACTACCGAGAATTGAATAAGCTGACAATCAAGAATCGGTACCCGTTGCCTCGGATCGATGACTTGTTCGATCAGTTGCAAGGCGCCAAAGTGTTCTCCAAGATCGATCTTCGATCAGAATACCATTAGTTGAAGATTAAGGACGGTGATATTCCAAAGACAGCATTCAGAACAAGATATGGACATTATGAATTTTTAGTCATGTCTTTTGGATTGACTAACACATCCGTAACTTTTATGGAACTTATGAATCGGATATTCCATGATATGTTGGATACGTCGGTTATTGTGTTTATTGATGATATATTGGTCTACTCCAAGGACAATGAAACTCATGTCATGAATCTAAGAGTCGCTCTGCAGCGATTAAGGAAAAAGAAGCTTTACGCCAAATTTACAAAGTGTGAGTTTTGGCTAAATGAGGTCGCTTTCTTAGGCCATGTTGTATCCGTTGAAGGAATTAAAGTGGATCCTAGCAAGATTGAAGCCATTGTAAAGTAGGAAGCACCTAAGAGTGTTGCAGAAATTAGAAGTTTCCTAGGTCTAGCTGGGTATTATCGACGATTCATGGAAGACTATTCCAGAATTGCTGTACCTCTCACCAGTTTGACTAAGAAAGGAGAAAAGTTTGTTTGGACTGATAAATGTGAGAAAAGTTTCCAAACATTGAAGGCTAGATTGATATCTGCTCCCATCTTGACTATTCCTATTCTAGGACAACCATTTATCTTGTACACTGATGCGTCGAGATTGGGTTTAGGATGTGTACTTATGCAAGGAGAACAAGTAATTGCGTATGCCTCAAGACAACTGAAGACACATGAGAAGAACTATCCCACTCATGACTTCGAATTAGCGGCAGTAGTACATGCTGTCAAGATATGGAGACATTACTTGTACGGAGAGAAATTTCAAATTAAATCAGATCATAAGAGTCTCACTTATCTTTTTAATCCGAAGGAGTTGAACATGAGACAAAGAAGATGGCTGGAATTATTGAAGGATTATGTTTGTGATATCCAGTATCATCCAGGAAAGGCTAATGTAGTTGCTGATGCGCTAAGCAGAAAAGCAATAATGAAATCTCAAGGAGAGGTTAACACGACTGCAGCAATGTGTGTTACAGGAAAAGTATTCAATTACGGTAATGAGTAGTTCGTGATAGATGCACCGGGTGAATTGACCAACCAAGGGTTTATTCATCGGTTTTCAAATATGTTTACGACATTGAAGATTGTACCTGATATAATTGATGAAGTGAAAGTCGCTATTAAATTAGACCCTTATCTGAGAATGGTACAAGAAGACATCGAAAAAGGTAGGACTATTCCTGAGTTCACCTTGGACGATGAAAATATATTGAAGTACAAAGGAAGAGTATGTGTTCCTGAAATGGAAAACTTGGACATTAGACATCGACTAATGAAGGAAGCTCACACCACCGCTTATTCGGTACATCCTGGAAGTACAAAGATGTTTTATGATTTGAAGAAATTATATTAGTGGAGAGGAATGAAAGCAGATGTTGCTAAATTCGTGTCTCAATGCCTAAATTGTCAGAGGGTGAAGGCTGAATGGCAAAGACCTACAGGAATGTTGTAGCCACTGCCAGAACCAGCATGGAAATGGGACTGCATCACTATGGACTTCGTCACCGGGTTACCATTGACTCCTCGAGTAGTTGACGCGGTTTGGGTGATTGTAGATCGTCTGACTAAGACAGCTCGCTTTATAGCTATACGACCACAGTATACCCTAGAGAGGTTAGCCAAGCTATATGTGGATAACATTGTTAGATTACATGGTGTACCTGAGAGCATTGTGTCCGATAGAGACCCACGCTTTACTTCAAAGTTTTGGGAAGGATTATAGAAGGCTATGGGTACAACGTTGAAATTCAGTACTGCATTCCATCCTCAGACAGACGGACAGTCGGAGCGTATCATTCAGATTTTAGAAGACATGCTTCGAGCCTGTGTTATTGATTTCAAAGGATCATGGGATGAGAAGCTACCACTGATCGAGTTCGCCTATAACAATAGCTATCAGGCTACTATATAGATGTCACCCTATGAAGCACTATATGGTAGGAAGTGTCGAACTCCTTTGTTTTGGAATGAAGTTGGTGAAGGGAGTATCATTGGACCAGAATTTAATGAAGAGACTTGTCGAGTAGTCGACATTATCAAGGAAAGAGTTAGAACAGCTCAGAATCGTCAGAAACAGTATGTAGATACTCGACGTCGAGACCTTGAATTTATTGTAGGTGATAAGATATTCCTGAAAGTATCACCTATGCGAGGTTTAAAACGATTCAGACAAAAAGGGAAGCTAAGTCCGAGATATATTGGGCCATATGAGATTCTAGCTAAACGTGAAAAAGTAGCTTATCAGTTAGCACTATCACCATCTATGTCAAGTGTGCATGATGTATTTCATTTCTCCTTGCTGAAGAAGTATGTCAGAGACCCAACACACGTTTTGACAGTGGATCCACCAGATCTAACTAATGAGTTGACATTCGAAGTAGCACCAACTGAAATCACCAGTCGAAAGGTTCAACGTCTACGCAACCATGACATATACTATGTTAAGGTTACCTGGAGGAGCCGAGATATAGAAGAGATCATATAGGAAGAAGAGAATGCTATGCGGAAGCAATATCCTCACCTTTTCGCCTCGGAAGGTATGTATAAATTTCGAGGATAAAATTTATAATAAGAGGGGGGAGTTGTAAGACCTGTATTGAACTAACCGGTCTTACCACATTGTACAAAGTCTACCTATCATGGTCGAGCCAAGTGGACCAAGTGCATGAAGAAACCACAAGACCAGATATGAAGTTTAACTCAAAAATAGTCAAATATGAGGGTAGGGTTGTCACATCCCAATTCTGATCCAACCAGAACGGTGTGAGTGAACCGTCATTGAACCAACGGTCCACACCAGGATCTCGAATAGGCCGTGTCCACCCATACAAACCAATTACACATAACCACAATCAGAATATAAATATACATCGGAAGACTTTAAATAGAATGAACTGAGTGTCTAATGATAATTTAAAGAAATATCCCATTATTCAAACTCAAACACATAGGATAATAATCTTTTACATCCCTTTAGTCCAATAAAAAATAATTGAAATAAATAAATAAAACAAATCAAAGGTACACGCAGAAAGGGCACTCGCATGAAGCATCATGCTCGTCCTCCCCTGCTTGTACATCCAAAGCAGCTACACCTCCATACGTCGGAGCGTTCACATAGTCATCCACAATGTAACCTGCATCAACATCTAAAAACAATGTACGTATAAAGGGTGAGCACACAACACAGCTCAGTAAGACAATCAGACAGTTTCACAAGATTATGCATGAGTAACAATCAATTTTATGCTGTGGTCTGGTTTAAAGTTTGCAATGTGCTATAGAAAGGTTTGGTGGCCCCCGCACCTCTATACACGAGTGTATGGCGTCGCACAGTAATCACACTACCACCAACCCACATGCACCCATCATGGAATAGAGATAGAGCTAAGGTATACCCGCACCTCCCCGGATACTCTACCCATACCAAGTACCTAAGCCCCTATCGGCCGGGGCTCGCAAACCGGGCTCGCAATTAACCAATCCTATATGTCAACAATGTATGCTCTATCCCAAAGCACAGCCGTCACGGCATAGAGATAGAGCTAGAGCGTGCAGGCCGGGTCGGAGACCACCAAACCTCACCTCCCCCTGATACCCTATCCGCAACTAACCCACTAGGATAGAAACAATACGCAGGTAGACCCTATCCCAACATAACTCCCTACGGCATAGAGATAGAGCTAAAGCATCGTGGACAAGCCAGCGT
The DNA here is from genome assembly GCA_028583415.1 of Protea cynaroides. Lineage (NCBI taxonomy): Eukaryota > Viridiplantae > Streptophyta > Magnoliopsida > Proteales > Proteaceae > Protea > Protea cynaroides. The sequence continues at coordinate 26,195,530 of CM053271.1, forward strand.
CGACTCGGAATCCTCAGTACCACCCAACGATGGCCGGGACAACATCAATATCGGAGACCACCGTACCACGATCTTCCCCTGATACCCCACCCGTACCAAGCATGTTAAGACAGAATACTACAAAAGTGCCAGTGTGAAGAGCGATCCCAGGCCCATGCCCCACTCCACACACCAACGAAAAACAATCACATGCCTAACAATCACATCCTATGAATGCATGAACAATAATAATAACCGAAAGTAAAGGATGGCATGTGAATATGCACAAACATCACATCATAGATATTCAATGATTAACAACGATTTCTCGTCCATTAATTATTAGGTTTAGGTCAGATTTCCTTACCGACGCTCGTTCGATTACTTGCTCCACGTCGCAAGATCCAAACGATAAGTCACAGCGTCCTACATAATATTAGGGTTTCATTAGAATATATTATTTAGGGTTTCATGTTGGTCGAAAACCAACAGAGATCACAAAATACCCTCACAGAGCTGACCGGTGGCATGTACCGTCGCAGCTCCGTGGGAAAGATCGGCGACCGGTATGGCCAGCCGGTCCCCCACAAATAACCTCCCGAGAGGTAGCGGTCGCAACATACCGGTCGCACTATGTGCAACCGGTATAGTCGACCGGTATGTCTCCGGAAGACCATACATGGGTTCTTCGACTGCCGTCGACCATCTTCCATGGATTTTCAGGGTTTCCTCTATCCATTTTAAGTCTAGGCTTTGAGTTAGAGTTATCCCCAACTCATTCAAGTCTCGTTTCGGTGAATATCATCTCGAAACTCGAATCCAGGGTTTGACGGCAACTTAGGGTTTATTGGCCAATTTAGGGTTTTAGATCAATACCTACTTTGCATGGTATTGATCCACCCACACAACTATCACAGGGTAAGAAGAGGGATTCAAACACTTACCGTTGACAGGCGTAGCGTGAGCTTCGTCAAACGGTAATGGCGGCACCTCCTTCTTCTTCCTAGCTCCTTCTCCTTTCCAAGCTCTTTCTCTTCTCTAGGGTTTGTGAGAGACAATGGAAAGGATTTGAGGGGTTTAAGGGTGTATTTATAGGCTAGAAATAGGGTTTAGTAACCCTACTAGGATTAGGAAACTCCTAGGATTCGAAATCAGGAAAGCGAAACCCGCAGAGACCAATTTCCAAATTCCCGCACATAGCTGTGCAGGCCATACCGGTCGACCGGTACCATCATCCGGTACCATCGACCGGTATACCTAAAATCAAGTATAATTGGTGGACTTCGGTCCGATTTCGTACCTGTTTGTTATCCGCTTGCCCCGTCTGGCTCGGTGATGATCGGAAGACCTGTCACGACACGAAACCAAGGTTAGACCGGGTTTTTCAGAGTGCGGGTCTTACAAGGGTCGCATGCCTAAACAGGTGTGACCGACCCCACCATAAAGGAATCCAACCCATGACTTTTTAGTCGTGGGGTCGCATGACTAGAAAAACGTAGGGTCGACGGATTCTGCGACCCTACATGCGACCCTACGATAGCAGACAGAATCCAAAAATTAGGAAACTTTCCTAATTCAAAGGGGGTCTTTCCTAAACCCATTGGGACTTATTATGGAGGGTTTTTCTCTATAAATAGGACGTCCCTTAGCCTTTTTCACTCCTTTGGAACCCTAATTGAAAGTGAGAGAAAGAAAAAGAGAAGGAAGAGAAGAAGAGAAGGAAACTTGAAGAAGAAGACTAAGGAAAAAGAGGAAGTTCAAAGAAACCTCTGAATTAAGGCATGAACCTAATTCCCTACCTGAATAAGAGAGCCTAGAATAGTTTATGAAGAACATAGGATTAGGAGAAACCCAAATCATCCATCTATGGATAGATTCCAAGAGATTCCATGGAGGAAATCATTATGGACAATGAATGGTGTATAAATTATAGTTTTGAGCCATAGAACAATCATAGAATGGACCATGATAGTAAGCCAAAGGATCCAAACATGTAGGAATGGACTGTAGAGTGAAAGGTCGACTCAGAAAACGTGTGGTCGAATGATATCCGACCCTACAAGACTACATGATCGACCACATGCCCTCGGGAAGTCCCAGGGAGGGTGTGGTCGCACGTAGGGTCGAATGGTATCCGACCCCACCTACAACCTTACACCCTAGGGTCGCAGAAACTGCTACCCTAGGTGCTATCCTACCCTGCGACCCTACCCCTGTGGTCACAGAAACTGCTACCCTAGGTGCTACCCTACTTGCGACCCTACAATTTCTGTTAGTCTAAATATATTGGAATTAATTCTAATTAAAATCTATCGACTTGTTAGGTCTTTCTATTGATTTAAAAGTGATTCATAAAGCTTGAACGAGGATCTACGCTCAATCAAAGGTGAGGGAACAAGACTTAAACTAAATGGCTAATAATAAACTGTTTTTGTTTATTGAGTCCAATACCATGAATGATTCTATGTTTGTATGTTTGTAATGTGCATATCACATGTCATCCACTATTCCTGTTATTACTGTTCATGCATATTTAATTTCTGTTTATTTATAATATGATATTGATGATGATGTTAGGAATAGGCATGTGAATGTATGTGTGTAGTTAGTGTACTTGATGCAAGTGGAGCATCAGGGGGAGGACGTGACACCGTGGTTCATCCTGGTCACCAGACTCTAGCTCTATCTCTACTAAAGTCTTGTCCACTAACATCGTCGTATCGCCATTACCTTAGCAGAACTATTACGTCGTAGGGCATCAGGTGAGGTGGTCGCAGGTGCGTGATTATAAAAGGAAAGATTCCATTTTGAATCTTTTGGTTGGCCGAACTTCAAACTGCCATAACTTCTTCATCCGAGCTCCAAATCAGTCCGTTCAAGTTGCAGTTTCCATATTTTTGAAATGCTCTATCTATTGAGCGCCGTTGGGAGTCGAATTAAAACTGAGAAAAATCGAAAATAGGGTTTTGAAACTTAACAAAGGGTTTTTCTAGGGTTTTGTGCCTGTGGGAGTGATCAATCACCAACTACCTCTTCTCTATGCTTCAATGGAGTGCTAAATCCCTATAAGAGGTCAGTAGAGATTTTATTTTTATATTCATGGTGATTATGGGTTATGTGAAAGAGATTAGAAGCCTGTGAGCGTGGTGTGCTCTGTGAATCGATCTCTATCATCATTGAAGACTGTTGAAGAGTACCTGAGGTCAGTGTGAAGCTTCAGAGATATTATTGGCCATTCGAAAGTATTCTTTGTGATATTTTTCAAGTCCCTTATCTATTTATGCTTTCAATTTATTGTATGCTAGCGTAAGTGCAAATTGTTGAATACTTAGCTAGTGGGGAAAGCTGTAAGGCAAATTTATAAGCCTAAAAAAAATTGTTATTTGCTTCCCGTGGGTGCGGATTAAGCGTGTGCTGAACACTAGTACTTGATACCTAAATTCCTGGCACATGTGTGCCTTCCTAGTTTTATGCTGGGTAAATTGAGTGTATGTACTCCTTGCTGTGTAGATAGCAAAAAGAAGTGTATTGAGTATATACGGAGCCCGTAGGGCATTACTCCGTGGACTAGCCATTACACACTGTGTTGATGAATCACGTATATCCTGTGTTGTGGACTGTCTTTATTTTCCTATATATTTTAGAGTGCGTGGAATGACTTGCAGGATGGGTGTGCTAATCTGGTAGACCTAGCCACAGAGTGGTAGCGAGGTAGATTTGCATGCGCTTGTGTGTGTGTGAAAAGTTAGGTCTCCATCAGCTCTGGATAGCAGTAAATAATTAAGGAGAATTTTAAGACACTGATTCACCCCCCTCTCAGTGTCATATCAAGTTCATCAATGAATCCCGTCGACCATACTCAAGGAGGGTAAAGAGCCAATTAAAGTGTTTGACAGGTACACTCCGCTCACCCACCAAAGGTCTGACATACTCTTGGAAATCTGGGACTGAGGCCTCATCAAGTGGCTAGGCAAAGGTGGGTGGGAACCCAAAGAAATGGGACCTAAGAAAATAGTGCGAGTTCCACCAAGAATACAGCTACTACACTGACAAGTGCAAACACTTCAAGGGGGAGATCCAAACCCTAATCTAGAGAGGTCACCTTGATCAATACGTGGACCAAGGCCGAAGGGAGGCCCCCTTGACCTAGGCAGGCCGAAGTAGAAATGAGCCCAACCGAGAAAGAAGTCAACAGAGGATAATGGGACAACCAAGGACACGACGATCGACGGAGTGGCAATTGAGGAGAAGATAATCGACGATGAGATGGCCAGGCAGTCGGTGACTCTCCAACCGGGGTGAGTGCTACGATCAGTGGCTAGGTATGGCTCCTCTTCCAGGAAAGCCTATGCACAGAGGGTCAATACCATAAAATGACCTAATAAAAAGATCAAGATGGATCAGATCATATCCTTCTTATACAAGGACCTCGAGAGCGTCTATGCTTTTCCATTCTAGGTGGGTTTGGAAACATAAACTCTACATGGGTATGCTACAAGAGACGGCGAATAACATAACTAAATCGATCAGTTCTTTTGACTAGTAGGTCCTCATCTTTTAGGAGCCCATTCCAATACAAGAATTGTAAGACCCATACTCCGTAAACCCGGTCTAAACCTTGGTTTTATGTCGTGACAGGTCTTCCGATCATCACCGGGCCAGACGGGACGAGCGGATGACAAACAGGTATGAAATCGGACCAAAGACGACCAATAGTCATCATTTTATGTTGATCGGTCGATGGTACCGGTCTTGGTACCGGTCGACCGGTATGGCTTGCGCAGCTAAGTGCGGGGATCTGAAAATTGGTCTCTGCGGGTCCCATTTTCCTGATTTTGAATCCTAGAAGTTTCCTAATCCTAGTAGGGTTACTAAACCCTACTTTTAGCCTATAAATACACCCTTAAACCTTCTCCAATCCTTTCCATTGCCTCTCACAAACCCTAGAGAAGAGAAAGAGGCTGGAAAGGAGAAGGAGCTAGGAAGAAGAAGGAGGTGCCGCCATTACCGTTCGACGAAGCTTTCGATACGCCAGTCAACGGTAAGTGTTTTAACTATTCTTCTTATCCTATGTTAGTTGTGTGGGTGGATCAATACCATGCAAAGTAGGTATTGATCTAAAACCCTAAATTGGCCAATAAACCCTAAGTTTTCGTCAAACCCTAGATTCGAGTTTCGAGATGATATTCATCGAAACGAGACTTGAATGAGTTGGGGATAACTCTAACTCCAAGCCTAGACTTAGAATGGATAGGAGGAACCTTGGAAATCCATGGAGAATGATCGACGGTTATCGAAAAACCAAGTGTATGGTCTTCCGGAGACATACTGGTCGACCATACCGGTTGACAGTCTGTTCACAGTGCTGCGACCGGTATGTTGCAACCAGTCAGGTCTGAAAGGCTGGTTTTAGACTTTTGTTGGTTTCCGACCAACATGAAACCCTAAGAAAAATGTTCTAATGAGACCCTAATAATATTGTAGGACTTTGTGACATATCGTTTGGACCTTGCGACGTGGAGCAAGTTATCGAACGAGCGTCAGGTAAGGGAATCTGACCTAAACCTAATAATTAATGGACAGTAAATTGTTGTTAATCACCTGATTATATGAGTTGTGTTGTTTGTGCATATTCACATGCCATCCTTTACTTTCAGTTATTATTATTGTTCATGCATTGATAGGATGTGATTGTTAGGCATGTGATTGTTTTCGTTAGTGTGTGGAGTGGGGCATGGGCCTGGGATCGCTCCTCACACTAGCATTTTTGTAGTATTCTGTCTTAATATGCTTGGTACGGGTGGGGCATCAGGGGAAGGTCGTGGTATTGTGGTCTCCGATATTGATGTTGTCCCGGCCGTGTGGCACTGTGGTCTCCGATGTTGATGCTGGCCTGACCACGATGCTTTAGCTCTATCTCTATGCCGTAGGGAGTTATGTTGGGATAAGATCTACCTGCGTTATGACTTTGTCCTAGTGTGTTAGCTGCGGGTAGGGCATCAGGGGAGGTGTGGGAATGCCTTAGCTCTATCTCTATGCCGTAGACAGCTGTGCTGGGATAGAGCATACAGTGATGATATATAGGATTGGTTAGTTGCAAGCCCAGTTTGCGAGCCCTGGCCAGTAGGGGCTTAGGTACTGGTATGGGTAGAGTATCAGGGGAGGTACGTGGGTATCTTAACTCTATCTCTATTCCATGATGGGTGCATGTGGGCCAATGGGGGTGTGAACCATGAGGTGCCACACACTCGTGTATAGAGGTGCGGGGGCCACCAAACCTTTCTATAGCACATTGCAAACTTAAACCAGACCACAGCATAAAATTGATTGTTACTCATGCATAATCTTGTGAAATTGTTGGATTGTCTTACTGAGCTGTGTTGTGAGCTCACCATTTGTACTACATTATTTTTAGATGTTGATGCAGGATACACCGTGGACGACTACGTGAACGCTCCGGCGTACGGTGGTGTGGCTGCTCTGGATGTACAAGCAGGGAAGGACGAGCATGATGCTTCATGCGAGTGCCCTTTCTGCTGCGTGTACTTGTGATGGATTTTTATTTAGTTGTTTCCGTTATTTTTGTTTGGTATTAAGAGATGTAAAAGATATTATAGTTTATGTTTGGATTTGAATAATTAGATATTTTATTATCAATAGATACTCAGTTCATTCTATTTAAAGTCTTCCGCTGTATATTTATATTCTGATTGTGGTTATGTGTAATGGTTTGTATGAATGGACACGGCCTATTCGAGATCCTGGTGTGAACCGTTGGTTTGATGACGGTTCACTCACACCATTCTGGTTGGATCAGAATTGGGGTGTGACAAGAATATATGGTCATCTATTGCTTCCTTTTAGGTGAAAATTTTTGCATGGATATTTAACATGCATTCACCACTAACTTGGAGAATTATTTTTGATTGATGAGTTTAATTGGGAGATTTTGGTGCCATTTTATTTTTGGCATGGATTTTTCTTGTGTTCTCACCCTTAATATTTGAAATTTTTTTCACATAGGCATTTCACTAGTGTCGACATAGATAGACAGATTATGGTCACACCACTGGCTTGGAGTTTGGAATTTAACCAAAGTGCCAAAATGATTTAGTCGTAGGTCATAATTTTCAAGTGCCTTGGAACCATTCACTTGCCATTAGAACACCTGATTGAGCAGTTGATTCATGTAAGCCACGCAAATTTGACAATCTGAATGTGAAACCTACATGCAAATTTTGGGGATGAAATTACTTTTAAGGGTGGGGGAGTTGTAATACCCGCACTCCGTGAACCCGGTCTAAACCTTGATTTCATGTCGCAACAGGTCTTTCGATCATCACCGAGCTAGACGAGACGAGCGGATGATAAACAGGTACGAAATCGGATCAAAGACGGTCAAATAATCATTATTTTATGTTGATCGGTCGATGGTACCGGTCTTGGTACCGGTTGACCGGTTAGCTCTGCGCAGCTGACTATGGAGATCCAGAAATTGATCTCTGCGGGTCCCATATTCCTAAACCCTAATACTTGGATTTTCCTAATCCTAATAGGGTTACTAAACCCTAATCCTAGCCTATATAAACACCCTTAAACCTCCTCAAATCCTTTCCATTATCTCTCACAAACCCTAGAGAGGACAAGGAGGTTGGAGAAGGAGAAGAAGCTAGGAAGAAGAAGGAAGTGCTGCCTTTGCCGTTCGACGACGCTCACTTTACGCCAGTCGACGGTAAGTGTTTTGATCATTCTTCTTACTCTATGACTCTAGGATAGTTGTATGGTTGGATCAATACCATGCAAAGCAGGTATTGATCTAAAACCCTAATTGGCCATTAAACCCTAATTTACCGTCAAACCCTAGATTTGAGTTCTAGGATGATTATCATCGAAACTAGACTTGAATGAGTTGGAGATAACTCTAACTCAAAGCTCAAATTTAGAATGGATAAGGAGAAACCCTGGAAATCCATGGAGATTAATCGACGGTAGTCGAAAAACGTAAAGTATGGTCTTCCGGAGACATACCGATCGACTGTACTGGTTGCACCTTGTGCGACCGGTATGTTGCCACCGGTACCTTCCGGGGGGCTGGTTTATGGGGACCGGCTGACCATACCAGTCGCCAGATTTCCCCACAGAGCTGCGACCGGTACATTCCACCGGTCAGCTCTGTGAGTGTATTTTTGTAACCTTGTTGGTTTTTCGACCAACGTAAACCCTAAGAAACTATTCTAATGAAACCCTAATAATATTGTAGGACTTTGTGATAGCACGTTTGGATCTTGCGACGTGGAGCAAGCTATCAAACGAGCGTCAGGTAAGGGGATCTGACCTAAACCCTAATAATTGATGGACAGTAAATCTTTGTTAATAATCTGAACATATATGATGTGATGTTTGTGCATATTCACATGCCATCCTTTACTTTCAGTTATTATTATTGTTCATGCATTGATAGGATGTGATTGTTAGGCATGTGATTGTTTTCGTTAGTGTGTGGAGTGGGGCATGGAGCTTGGGATCATTCCTCACACTAACACCTTTTGTAGTATTCTATTTTAACATGCTTGGTACGGGTGGGGCATCAGGGGAAGGTCGTGGTACGGTGGTCTCCGATGTTGATGTTGGCCTGGCCATGGTTATGTGGCACTGTGGTCTCCGATGTCGACGCTGGCTTGTCCACGATGCTTTAGCTCTATCTCTATGCCATAGGGAGTTATGTTGGGATAGAATCTACCTGCGTATTGTTTTATTCTAGTGGGTTAATTGCGGATAGGGTATCAGGGAAGGTACGGGGATACCTTAGCTCTATCTCTATGCCGTAGATGGCTGTACTAGGATAGAGCCTACATTGATGACATATAGGATTGGTTAGTTGCGAGTCCAGTTTGCAAGCCCTGGCTAGTAGGGGCTTAGGTACTGGTATGGGTAGAGCATCAGGGGAGGTACGAGGGTATCTTAGCCCTATCTCTATTCCATGATGGGTGCATGTGGGCCAATGGTGGTGTGATCCATGCTGTGTCACACACTCATATATAGAGGTGCGGGGGCCACCAAACCTTTCTATAGCACATTGCAAACTTAAACCAGACCACAGCATAAAAAATGATTGTTACTCATGCATAACATTGTGAAACTGTCTGATTGTCTTAATGAACTAAGTTGTGAGCTCACCTTTTGTGTACACATTGTTTTTAGATGTTGATGCAGGTTACACGGTGGACGACTATATGAACGCTCCGACGTATGGTGATGTTGCTGCTCTGGGTGTGCAGGCAGGAGAGGACGAGCATGACGCTTCATGCGAGTGCCCTTTCTGCGTGTACCTTTGATTTGACTTTTATTTATTTTCAGTTGGATTAAGTGGAAGTAAGGATATTATATTTTATGTTTGAATTTGAATAATTGAATATTTTATTTAAATTTATCAATAGATTCTCAGTTCATTTATTTAAAGACTTTCGATGTACTATTTATATTCTGATTGTAGTTTTGTGCAATGGTTTGTATGAGTGGACACGGTCTATTCGAGATCCTGGTGTGAACCGTTGGTTCAATGAGGTTTACTCACACCATTCTGGTTTGTTCAGAATTGGGGTGTGACACTGAAGTCATATTTAACCTTTAAAAATGAGAATTGAGGAGAGGATAACCGACGATGAGTTGGCCGGGCAGTCGGTGAATCTCTAACCGGGGTGAGTGCTACGATCAGTGGCTAGATATGGCTCCTCTTCCAGGAAAACCTATGCACAGAGGGTCAATACCATAAAATGACCTAATAAAAAGATCAAGATGGATCAGATCATATCCTTCTCATACAAGGACCTCGAGAGCGTCTATGCTTTTCCATTCTAGGTGGGTTTGGAAACATAAACTCTACATGGGTATGCTACAAGAGACAGCGAATAACATAACTAAACCGATCAGTTCTTTTGACTAGTAGGTCCTCATCTTTTAGGAGCCCATTCCAATACAAGAATATATGGTCATCTATTGCTTCCTTTTAGGTGAAAATTTTTGCATGGATATTTAACATGCATTCACCACTAACTTGGATAATTATTTTTGATTGATAAGTTTAATTGGGAGAATTTGGTGTCCTTTTATTTTTGGCATGGATTTTTCTTGTGTTTTCACCCTTAATATTTGAAATTGTTTTCACATAGGCATTTCACTAGTGTCGACATAGATAGACAGATTACGGTCACACCATTGGCTTGGAGTTTGGAATTTAACCAAAGTGCCAAAATGATTTAGTCGTAGGTCATAATTGTCAAGTGCCTTGGAACCATTCACTTGCCATTAGATCACTTGATTGAGCAGTTGATTCATGTAAGCCACACAAATTTGACAATCTGAAGTCATATTTAACCTTTAAAAATGAGAATTGAGGAGAGGATAACCGATGACGAGATGGCCGGGCAGTCGGTGAATCTTTAACCGGGGTGAGTGCTATGATCAGTGGCTAGATATGGCTCCTCTTCCAAGAAAACCTATGCACAGAGGGTCAATACCATAAAATGACCTAATAAAAAGATCACGATGGATCAGATCATATCATTCTCATACAAGGACCTCAAGAGCGTCTATGCTTTTCCATTTTAGGTGGGTTTGTAAACATAAACTCTACATGGGTATGCTACAAGAGACGGCGAATAACATAACTAAACCGATCAGTTCTTTTGACTAGTAGGTCCTCATCTTTTAGGAGCCCATTCCAATACAATAATATATGGTCATCTATTGCTTCTCTCATCTATTGCTTCTTTTTAGGTGAAAATTTTTGCATGGATATTTAACATGCATTCACCACTAACTTGGAGAATTATTTTTGATTGATAAGTTTAATTGGGAGATTTTGGTGCCATTTTATTTTTGGCATGGATTTTTCTCGTGTTCTCACCCTTAATATTTGAAATTGTTTTCACATAGGCATTTCACTAGTGTCGACATAGATATATAGACAGATTATGGTCACACCACAGGCTTGGAGTTTGAAATTTAACCAAAGTGCCAAAATGATTTAGTCGTAGGTCATATTCTTCTGATTTTCCCCAGAATTTGTTTTTCCAATCACGATCTTCAGAACATAATTTTTTTGGGAAAGATTCATTTGACCATGGACTGTCATCTGTCATCTGAGTCTATAATTTCTTTTTGTTTTTATGCTAACCACAGGTATTTTCATTAAAATTAATGTAGCATGGCATTAATTTAGATTTCTTTTCAAGTCCAAAATGTATGAATACAATTAATAATTCATTTTGTAATGATTTGAGAAGTACTTCAGAAATGCATATGGATTAGACACATCGGAGAGTTCTTAATCTTGAATGTCTAGAAAAAAAAGACTGGACTTTGCTTGGTAGAACGGATACTTAATTCCGTCTTGTTTTTGTAACCTGACCCTTATTCAAATCTTTGACTAGATGATGAGTATGGAGTTCATTGCCCTTCTTCACGAGGGAAAGAGACTTTTTCCAGTCCGGATCCTTATTCAAGGTGATGACTATGACTAATACATAAACCCAAGAGTTAGTTGAAACTCACGTAACATGACTCGATGTGCAACGATCGTTTGCGATACATACACTATTCGATGTATTTTACTTGTTAATCTTTAACTAGTTCATAAAGTAAACAATTAATCTCTTCATTAAATGCTTTTGCATTCTCATAAACCATATCTTAGAAATGATGATTTTGTATGTTCGACCAGATAGTTAAGATAATTGTCTTCGTGTGATTTGTGTGATCAAAGGTACCTAAAAAAAGATTAAACTTTTCCAGTATATAACTTGATGTGCATATATTATTCAAATAGCAGGCAATAATTTTTTCAAATATTCTTTGTACTAAAGAATGGTCTCCCCTCTCGACCTCTCCATTTTAAGCTCTCAGGCTTGTTGTCTGTTGGAGTATCAGTCTCACCTTTTAGTCTATTTAATTGGGTTCAATTTTATCGGGCCTGATTCATTTGAACTGATGATGGTCTATGTGTTCAAAATCAAACCAAACCGATTGAAATTTTTTTACAATATCCCAAACCAAAAAACAAACCAATTATTAATGATTCAATTTGGTCCAAATTTAATCATCCAATTATGGACGTCTCTAATCACCAAAGATAATCTCATCATGGTTATGGAGGGTACTGTTGTAAAATATGCACCAAAACTTCATGTCAATTTTGAAATGAACATGAGTTATAGAAATATAAATAATTGAAGATTGACTTACTCAAATACTCCATGTAAACATCCATGTACTCACCAAAATATGCATCGAAACCATCATTAAATTGATGTGTCACATGCAGTAAACGAATGGTAGGGTTGAGTCGCAGTCAAGATTACTCTCCTTAAAATCGTAATCGCCCCCTATGGTGCAAACCGGGTTCCATGTGAATCGATTTCCAACATAAAACAACTCTCAAAACCGAAAGTGTTGCACTTACTTTCATGGTTTACTTAGAGATTCAGAAGGCTATGCTCAATAAATAAAAGTTAAATTAATTCTAATGGGATTGTCAAAATTAAGTTGCATCAACATCATTTTTATGGGTTAAACCTTCTCTCCATATATAGGAGAAGCAGAGACACTACCAATGGTTGTCTCTAAAAAGTGTATCCAAACATCATGTCTCTACAAATAGACATGTCTATTGACCATTTAGATATGTCGTCAATAGTCATACTTATTGGTCATTTAGGTGCCTATTAGAAAAAGATATATCCCTTTAACACTTCTTGTAAAGGTGTCTATTAAGAAGAGACACACCTTTTCAATACTACATAAAAAAAAAAAAATATTTTGAATACAATAAAACTAAAACATTAAAATTATAACAATCCTCCACAGATTCAAAATATTTAAAATATCCCATTGAGCATATTAAAAATAGTAGGACCCGTCGTTGCATGTGTCTTATAGACTTGAACCTACACTAGGTCTAATGGACTATGCTACAGAGTACGGGTGAAGTCAGACTTCTTAAACCTTTCCTTATTGGTGTAGCCGACTAGCCCACCATCCAAATCCTATTAGTAGACGTTCACGATATTCCTTTTATCTTTTTGAATGGACATTTTATGCCGGTCGTGTCCCCATCTCGGATTCATGGATGTTTAGAGAATTCACCTTTAAATTCTCATCAGTAGGTGGCCTCCACCTTCTACATCCACTTAGGCTAGCCCATAGTGTGCACCACAATTAATACACCCCTACATTTTATGAGATCCGGCTTTGATTAAGAATCTAGAACTCATCCTATTTTCATTGTGGCGGTACTACTTTCCCATTTAACCAGAATAAGCTAATTGAAGTAGTACTAAATCAAGTCATCTAGTGGCTTCATTTTTACCCTTTGAACCTAATTCAGGAAAGTTCCTCTTCACATAGGTTGGGTGTCCATCACATGACTTATGTCACAGGCTTTAAGGTGCTTATTCCTTTAGATGAATACCACATTAGTGGTCAGAGACTAAGTACTAGTACTAATTAGTTTTACATGTCTTTAAGTGGGCAATACCTCCTTAGCCTCTCTAGATATACGTACAATCGACTAAGCCATAATGTCTTACAAGTCCTTAGACACATATATAAGCGATTCCCGTTACTTACAGTAGCATAATCGACTTAGGATTTATCATATATCGGTCATCGAGATTTTTAGCCATTTAGCACTTATCCCGGCTTTCTATAGGCATAAAAACTTTTCCATGGTGGAACTAATGCCACTGTTATTATCTTACTGATTCAATGAATCTTATCACCACCATGTTCATTACCTTTTGAACCAAGGTGACCTTCTCGAATCTAGGTTTGTTTTCTAGATGTTTTCTAGATTCCATTATCACTTTACCAAGTAAAGACTCATTGTTCTACTTTACTTTATTTATCTATTTACAAAGAGATTCACCATGCAAAAGTGCAAGCTTGCAGAATCCCCACAATTTTGGGATTCATTCTACTTGACCTTCTAGGTACTCTGAGTATGCCATATATCATTTATTTTTTAAACAAACCACCTTTGTACCAAGGTAACGTTTTCGAATCTAGATTTCTCTTCTAGATTTCGTTATAGTATCATACCAGTTTTTCAAGTAGAAATTAATTATTCTACTTGACATTTATCATTTCTTTAAGAAGGGATGCAGCATGTAAAATTTGTACTCTTACAAAATCCCTACATTTCTAAGTGATCATACTCAACCTTATAGGTGCTCAAAGTATACTATGGTGTACGCTACCATTTATCATTATCCATGCACTTTCTATTTCAAAGTAAAAAAATAGGATTCAACAATATAATTTAAAGATATGACCAGAACATCATATAGTATTATCGTGTATCACTGTATATACAAGCATATAAATTAATAGGCTTTTATCCTAGAAAAATTACTCTTGTTGAAATTTGACAACCGATTGGGTTAATCAAATTTCCTCAAGGCATGCATAACTTGCCAACACTTGGAGTTATCTATATCCACCCAATATTCAAACCATTTAAAAAAAAAAAAAATCTAATAAGCATTGCTTAGTTAACCAAAATGCCGAACACAAGCCAGGTCTAACTCACATCGACATATAGGTTCAAAACACATCATAACCTGAAATGTTTAATAGTTGTAAACTTCACCCCGTTTCGTAGGCAGCAATATCAGTAGATGTATATAGTCATCACAAGTAGAATAAAGACAACTTTTAATCATGAAAAAATAAAATAAAATAAAATAAAATAAAAAGTCGTTTTATAAAATAACCACCCTACACCTCTAAAAGCCATTACCACTGGGTGCCATATCCCTAGAGGTGTGAATTAGTAATGATACTTGTCCAACTTAAAAGGCTGATTAGAGTGGCTTCATTGAGCACACACTTATCCCGAATCAGTGCATCACATGAGATTACACTTTTGACGGGCATCGAAATAAAAGATTGTTCCCAGATGTAAGTTTCATGAACTTGGCATAGCCTGAAATCATGACTGTTTAAGAAAACCACGCTCTTCCTCTTACACTCTTCCATTTCTACTCTCTCTCCAGGTTGGAGATGCAAAACCAAGACGGGTTTCAAAAAAAAAAAAAAAAGAAAAAAAAAAAAGAATCTAATAAATCCAAAACATTAAAATTACAACAGGTACTAAAACTTGTGCAAAATAATCTAATCCTTTTGATTTACAACAATTACCTCAACACCTTAAATTCCATATTTCAATTGTCTATATATATATATATATATATATATATATATATATATATATATATATATATATATATATATATATATATATATATATATATATATTTTTTTATTATTTTTTTTTTTTGTAACATATTTGGACCGTCTCATTTACCTGAAATTGGCCTTACAATAGTCTACAAAAGGGGAAGAAAAAAAATGCGATGATCGATGGTATGGCAATTAAGGACACGATTACCGACGACAAGATGATTAGGTAGTCGACGACGCTCTAGCTGGGGTGATTGCTGCAATCAGTGGCAGACCCGTGGTTGGGTGCGGCTCCTCTTCCAGGAAAGCCAATGCACAGAGGGTCAATTCCATAGAATGGCCAAACAAAAAGATCAAGACGGATCAGATCATATCATTTTCAGACAAGGACCTCGAGGGTATTGAAGCTTTTCTATTCCAGGTGGGTTTGGAAAGATACACTCTACATGGGTATGCTACAAGGGACGGATAACTAAAGAGATTTGTTCCTTTAACCGTTAGGAACTCATCTTTTAGGAGCCCATTCCATTACAAGAATATATGGTGATCTTTCATTTATTTTGTGCTAACGATCGGTTTCAGATCTTTGGCTTGACTAATCCCGGGGGCTCATACTAACCCCGTAACTGTATGGACCAGGTCATTTTGTGGTTGAATGAGAACCACTCCACTTGCACCATAACAGGAAAGAAAGATCAGTTAACACTTCCGTATGAGTGGTTCCAAAACAGTTTGAAGAGTCGAACTCAGTACTTTCTGAGGCATAGGCTTCTTGCCAACTGAGCTACCATCTTGGAGACAGAAAATATGGTGATCATTTGCTTCCTTTTAGGTGAAAAATTTTGCATGGATATTTAACATTCGCCACTAACTTGGTGAATTATTTTCGATTGGTAAGTTTAACTGGGATATTTTTAGCATGGATTTTTCTCATTTTCTCACCCTTGATATGTGAAATTGTTTTCACATAGGCATTCTACTAGTGTCGACATAGATAGACTGACTAAGGTCACACCATTGGTTTGGAGTTAGGAGTTTGGAACGTAGCCAAAGTGCCTGAATGATTTAGCCGTAGGTCATAATTGTCCAATGCCTTGGAACCATTCAGTTGCCATTAGATCACTTGACTGAGCCATTGATTCATGTAAGCCACTCAAATTTGACAATCTAAAGTCATATTTGTTAGAGGAGTTGAACCAGGACAAAGCTTCTTCCTCCAGATCTCTTTCCTGGCAGTCTGCTCCTATAACTGTGTGGCGACGGATTTGGTCTTGTGATACTCTTCCCAAGATCAAGGCGTTTTTATGGAGGGTATGTGTCAATTGTTTGGCCTCGGGAGAAGCTCTTCTTCGTCAAGTCGCTCTAAATCCCTTATGTCGCTGTTGTAGCTCCGCTATTGAATTTGTAGATCATCTGCTTCTTCACTGTTCATATGCTAAAGCAGTGTGGTTTGGTACCTATCAGAATTCCTGATGATCCATCTCTTTCTTTTTTATAGTGGATTCAAAGTAGGGACAGATTGTTTGCTACATCCAAACTAACAGCTAGACGAGTGTGGGCTTGTGCTTCGTTTGTTTGTTGGTTCCTTTGGATTAGTCAGAATGTCTCTTTTTTCGGCTCAAATCTTGAAGTCCCATGGAGGTTATTTGGAAAGCTACTATGGCTTTTGAGGAATTTGCTCGATCCTCTGTTCATGTATCCAAGGTGATTGATAGTGATCTTCAACATTGTTTAACTTCTACGTGGTTTCCACCTCCAAAGGGTGTTACAAAACTTAATACAAATGCCGCCTTCTCTATTTGAGGACTGCTCAGGTGGCATTGGATTTATTTTCAGGGAATCCAATGGACACCCTTTACTTGCAGCTTCTCAGGGGATTTATCTTTCTTCAGCTTTCATGGGGAAGGTGCTTGCTATCCAGTCAGGTCTCCATGTTGCAATTGCTCTTGTTTTCTCTCCTTTGCTCATGGAATCAGATTGTGCATCTCTTATCAGCTGCTTTGAAGACTTGGCCATGCTAACTTGAAGGTCAACCCATTTGTGATGACATTATCCTGCTAGCTTCTAAGTGTAATGTCTCATTTGATGTTATTCCTAGGGAGGCTAATCCTGTGGCACCTACCCTAGCAAGGAAAGCTGTCGTGTCGGAGGGGATGCACCACTGGCCGAATTCCTCTCACTGGCTTCAAAAGAAAAAAAGAGAGTAATACTTAACGTTTAAAAATGAAAATATCATATAATGAGCCAAAACACAAACAGGCCCAAGTGATCGAAGTCTCTCTCTCTCTGGGGGTGGTGGGGCCAGCATCTATGTGGGTACTTAGGGGATACCTTGGGGAGCTTTTCACACCTCGATTATGTGTGAGAACCGCTTCCAAGTGCGGTACATGCTTTGATGGGATTCCAGTGCTTTTGCTTTTGAGATTATCAAAATCCAGCTTATCATCTAAAAATAGCGTGCCCCATAAGATTACTGAGAAATCTTCAATGACACAAGTGCCATAATCTCCAAATGCCAGAGATGGTCCATTTCTCCCGCTTGCAAATGAAATAATCTTATTGGGTTTGTTCTTTTTACTTGCCATTTTCACCAACACCTGGCTTTTAGAATCCAAGAAAAGGAGCTTGGAAAGCTCCCCTAAACACAGTTAATATGCAAAAAGTGTGGCCAATGAATAGTATCCTTGTTCTTTTGATGTGTAAAAAAACAGTTCTAATTTAAGATACGCCCTTCGTTCAGAATATACAGAACACCACGCCTCAAATCATAACCAATCTATACATATACATGGATAGAGATGCAAATGGCATAACAATTTTCAGTAGAAGCTCACCATTAAACCTGATTATTCATTTTGATTAAGTAAAAATGCCTCCAAGTTGGAACCATAAAAACATGTCATGCCACTCAGCATCTATAACATGTATATAAAAAGGTGGGTGAATAGGGGCCTCATGAAAAACCTTTTAGTGCAAAAGAAATACACACATGAACCACACCTTCATAATCAGTTGATGATAAATATTTTTTAATGTAGCTATTCCAGCAACCACACCTTTATTTAGAGTTGTGAGGAAACACAGTAACATCTGATTCAACATCATTTTCCTCAACAAATGATGCCAAATCGCCTCTATATAAAAACTTCTGAGATTCATGTACCAAATAGATTGCAAGATTTCCCTGCTAAGGACAACACAATAAATTTAAAAAATTTATCATAAAAAACATAGGGAAATTGATGTTGTTGTCTAATCTTTAAAACATATAGGACAACGTCTCTAACAAATATTTGGCAACAATAGAATAAACACAAAAATTGCCAATTGAATAAAAATTACAATGGAAAAATTACCAAAGCTGACATTAACTACAATAATATGGAACTGGATTATGATCAATGGAGAGAATGGGAAGATTAGAGATATTTAAGGGATATGAAAATGATCAGGGTGGACTTCATTACAGGCTTGTAGCTATTACATTCCAAGCAAAAAAGGTGGACATGTATCTCTCAACAATAGATGGTATTATCTCATCTCAAGCACTAGATCTTCCAAGGGCCAGTACTGAGCTAGTCTCACCTTAGCATTTGATGGGATGCCCTTAATGCCCTTTAGGTTTCTAAGGGAACGGTGGTCTTGTGTGATTATAACTTTTAATTGGATCTCATCTCCATCAGATTCAATTGTGGCAAATAATGGATAACATCCTACTAAAATCAACTAAATAAAATAGAAAGAATTTTTTTGTTAAAAAAAAGGCCATGTGTACCTTAAAGCTCAGTAGCTGAATTAATGAAGATGGGGCCGATAATTAATGGCTGAATCAGTGAATCTTGACCTACTTAAAGGGCAGTGTCCAGACACAAGGATTATCTTTTTATTTTGTGTGCCCATGCCTTGTCCTCTATGGTTAATTTTAAAACAAGCGGATGGAGTTATTAAGGGGTTACGCCTAGAATAGAGATCTCCTCCTTTGACTCATTTATTTTTCGTTGATGATTGCCTTTTTTTCTATCAATCGTAATATGGATGAGATCATGTCTTTAAAGAATTATTTAGATTTTATTGTTTATCCCCTGGGCAAAAGATTAATTTCAAGAAATCATGTTTAACCTTTAGCCCAAGTACTCCAACGAAATTTAGACGGTGGTTTTCTAGGATACTTAAAGTTCCATATGGAAGTGGCTCTCCAAATATTTAGGTTTGCCTACTGACTTTGGGATTTTAAAGAAGACCCTCTTTAGTTATGATCAGATGGACAAAATTACTTCAAAGATGCATAATTAGAAGGCCAAGTAGCTGTCTAAGGCTGGTAAGGAAGTAATTCTTAAGGCTATGGCTTTGCCTTTGTCCAATTTTGTGGCTTCTCATTTTAAACTACCAACTTCTTTTACTAATGCTATAAAAAAGGCAGCAGGGGACTTCTCTATTGGAATGATGGTAATAAGCAAAATAGTATTCATTGGATCTCTTGGGATAGGCTTTGTCTTTCAAAGGAGAGGGGTGGTTTGGGATTATGTGATCCTCTTTTACAAAATAAAGCTTTACTTATCAAATTAGCTTGGAGGCTATGGAAAAACCTGACTGCTCCATGGGTTCAATTGCTTAAAGCTGTCTATTATCCAATATCATATTTTACATAGAATAGTCCATTATGGATTTGGAGAAGTGTCATTGAGGGTAGAGACTTAATGATGAATGACCTTATGTGGAAAGTTGGGTTTGAAAATCAGATTGATATTTGGGGGGATAGATAAATTCCCCACTATAGAGATAACAAAATTTCTAGTATTCAACCTGTTAATTGTACTTTTTCTTTGGTTTCTAATCTGATTGATCACCGATTGCATATGTGGAAAGAAAACCTGCTGCAATAGTTATTCCAATGGGAGGAAATTAAAGTCATTTACCAAATACCACTTTGGCACTTCTAAGGGGATGATCAACTCATTTGGATTGGGGCTGGAGATGGTAAGTTCACTGCTAAGTCAGCATATCATTTACTTTCTAATAAGAAAGCTACGGAAAGGTTGAAACTTCTATCAACTTTGAAGAAAAAAAGCTGGCAACAAGTGCCACGGTCAGTGTGGAAGATGATTTGGAGTTGTAATGCTTTACCAAAAATAAAAGAATTTTTGTAGCGTAGTTGTGCAGATGGAGTGGCAACAAGTGCAAGGCTTCATTGGGGTAACATTAAAGTGGATTTCGTTTACCAACGGTGTGGAATGAAGACCAAAACCATTAATCATATTTTGTTGACATGTCTTTTTGTAAAAGCAGTTTGGTGGGGTTCTTCCCTATCATTGAGAATTCCAGAAGGTGATGATATTGACTTATCTCAATGGTTGTTTAATCTGATTTATTCCAAACTTTTAACCAAGCAGGAGAAAAGAGCTTTGTTTGCTCGGACAACATTTATTTGTTGGAATTTATGGACCACCCGGAATGATCTCTATTTCAACAGGTTGAATCTTAACCGGATTTTGTCTTTCTTAAAGTAGACAAGTTTTATTTAGAATTTCAGGAAGCTAGAGCAAGTGGGGAACATGTTGCATCAAGGGATTCTGGTTCTTCTACTAATGACTTCATAATAGGTAGATGGACTCCACCCCATGCAGGAGTTGTGAAAGTAAATGTGGATGCAACAATGGCTGATGATGGTTTAGCAAGTGGTATTGGAATTATTTGTTGCAACACTCAGGAATCTCTCATTTTGACAATTTCTTGGCAGATTCCTTTCGATATAGATGGGGGAAACATTGGCGTTGCAGGCTGGAATTCAAGAGGTGCTTGAAGGTGGTTTTTTTTAATCTTATTCTTGATATCAATTGTAAAAGTTTGATTGCTCTAGTCGAGGATAATTCCTCCTCCATTGATATTTTTGTAAAGTCTATTCTTGATGATGTTCGGTCATGGTCGGAACTTGGGGAGTCTATTAGATTCTAGTATGTCCCTAGGGAGGCTAATGGGGTAGCCCATTCCCTAGCCAGGAGGGCCTTAAACTGTGAGGGGGAAGGTTATTTAGCCAACTTCTAATCCTTGGATAGTTGATTTGTGTAACCACGATTCCTTGGCTAATTCCCCAAATCAATAGAAGCATCTTTTACCAAAAAAAAAAGAAAAAAAAGAAGAAGAAAAGACACAAGGCTTATCTTCTTATTACCAATATTATACGGATGACCAACAATTTAACTTATGGTTTCCATTAAAAGAGTAAAAAATAACAAATATAAAGTGAAGGGGGCTGTTGCTAAAGTGAAGGGGGCTGTTGCTACACGAACTGGCACGACTCAAGCTAGCTGATGTTTGCACACAAGGAAGCAGAACAACAAAGGTGATGGTCGAATTGGATAACCCTTACACCACTCCGATGCCTAAGTTTGTGAACAAGCAGTATGGAGTAGACAATAAGGATGACTGCTCCTTCTAAAGAGTGGCGACAGACAGTAGATTTTCAGCCAGGTTGCAATATGAATTAAGGAGATGAAGTTGTGGATCCGTTTAGCTTAGTTTGTCTTTAGTTTATAGGTCTAAAGTGATCCAATGAGTTTGGGGAGAGGCTACTAGTTAAGGTAAGAGATTGGCTTGGGAGCCATGAATCTCGCCTTGTCTGAGAGGCCAGCTAGATTCCTTTGCCCATTCACCAACATGGATTGCTAGATCCATTCTCTCCATGTTTGTCACAAATTTGTGAACAAGATGCATTAGAGGGTTAAGTCAAGGGTAGAAACATCCCAAACGGATTGCAGATCCTCAAAATGATGACCCTACATCCTTGGCCGCTACCATTCATAATTAGGGCCACTCCCACGTCACTATCCTATAAAAGGCTAGTATACTACTAAAGGTTCTGATAACTCATTCTACTATGTATTACTCTTTTTACTCTCAACATTTATTACTGTTATTTGGATATATCTAACTTAAACATTAGAGAGTAACCATTAGACCCAGGTTTGATTCTCTTCTGTCTGGTTCTGGTTCATTGCAGCGCATGTCTCCCTGTCAATGTGTCAGGCAAGATTTAGTGGCAAAAGTTTCCATAAAAAAAAACTTGTTTTTGCCTAAGAGTGAACTAAGAAGTTATAACTTTATTCTTATGATTGCTTTATCGTATTCCCAAAAGTTATTTAAGATAATGGTATAAAATTCAATTTAAAAATGACTCATCACCATGTCATTATCAAATATATCGGGGTTTGTCCAGTTTTTGCTAATATTTTTGATTAAACATGTGAAAATTTTTTTTTTTTTTGACGTTTGATTTTTCGGCATCGGTTTATTGGTTGTAATTTATATATATATCCTACTCAACTTTCCTTGTATAAGAGATCTTACCACAATCACCTACCCACCAATCAAATTACCCATCTTGCATCAATCACACCAACCAGCTTTCCTTCAATAGAAGATCTTATCACGATCATGCTTAATCTAGCATGATCATTATCTAGCTAACACTCCCCCTCAAGTTGGGGCGAAGATATCATCGGAAGTCAACTTGATCAACATATTGTGAAAGGATTTTGTGGGTAGAGCTTTGGTGAACACATCTGCGAGCTGATCCTCACTCCGGATATAGGGAGTTTTAATGGTGTTATCCTGGATTTTTTCACGCACAAAGTGACAATCCACTTCTATATGTTTGGTCCGTTCATGGAAGACAGGATTAGAAGCAATATAAGTGGCTGCTTGATTGTCACAATATAGTTGAATCGGACGGTCAAAAGTCTCAAGATCCAATTTACGTAACAAAGCTCGAAGCCAGACGAGTTCGTTAGTAGTAGATGCCATTGCCCTGTATTCTGCTTCAGTGCTAGAACGAGCCACAACATGTTGTTTCTTACTTTTCCACGTGACCAAATTGCCACCCACAAAGGTGTAAAATCCAGTAGTGGATTTCCTGTCTGAGGGACTTCTAGCCCAGTCAGAATCAGTGTAACCCATAATTCTCGTGTGATTATGTTTCCGCATCCAAATACCTCTTCCCGGGCAAGATTTCAGGTAGCGCAGTATGCGGTCAATAAGTTTCATATGTCCTTCAGTAGGTGCTTGCATAAACTGACTGACATAACTTACTCTATAAGAGATGTCAGGCCTGGTAATTGTTAAGTATATTAATCTTCCCACTAAGCGTTGAAAGCGGCTGTTGTTTTGTAATGGAGTAGTATCAGTGAGAAATTTACTATTATAGTCCATGGGGGAATCGGCAGGTTTGGCACCAAGCTTGTCGGTCTCTTTCAAGAGATCCAAAGTATACTTTCTTTGAGAGATAAACAAACCCTTAGTCGATATGGCTACTTCAATTCCGAGAAAGTACCGTAATTTTCCTAGATCCTTGATGTCAAATTTCTCATTCAAATACCGTTTGAGAGCCGCAATGTCATAGAGATTATCACTAGTGATGACAATGTCATCAACATAAACCAACACAACAATGATGCCGTTGGTGTTCCTTCTAACAAACATCGATGAATCAGACATGCTTCGACGAAAGCCAAAACTTATAAGAGCAGTACTCAACTTACCATACCATGCCCGTGGAGACTGTTTAAGCCCATAAATGGCTTTGTTGAGCTTACACACGACTCCAGCTTGATGTTCTAAGGGATGACCAGGAGGAGTGGTCATGTATACTTCTTCTTCTAAGTACCCTTGCAAGAATGCATTCTTCACGTCCATTTGAAATAAAGACCAACCACAATTTACTGCTACTGACATTAACACTCTCACATTGTTCATTTTCACGATCGGAGCAAAGGTTTCCTTGTAGTCAACTCCATATGTTTGTGTATAACCTTTGGCAAAAAGTCTTGCCTTGTGTCTTTCAATAGATCCATCACTTTTGTACTTGATCTTGTATACCCATCGACAGGATGCTTTTCGGCGGGTAGATGTACTATGTCCGAAGTGTGATTTCTATAGAGAGTTGAAAGCTCATCATTCATGGCCTTAATCCATACAGAAGAGACCTTAGCCTCAGTAAAATTAATTAGTTCACTGTGAGAATCAACTGCTGCCAAGAATGCCAAAAATTCAGAAGAAACATAGGGTCATAGCAGACATGTTGTTGAATTGGATATTCAACAGTGTGATAGGTGAAGTAATCTCATAATCTAGTAGAAGGTTGTGACACCCGAGTAGATCTTCTTACTGGCATTGGTAGATCGGGACTTTCTTCAACTGTCTCTATTTCTGCAGGAACGGCTTCAACAGGGTGAGGATGATCTGCAATAGGATGATCACTATGATCACTAAATTCACTATTGTCACCATGTACAATAGGTATGGGAGGAGCAAATTCACCATAGTCAATATCAATCTCCCCCTGAATTTTGGTCCTGCCAGGAAAGAAGAGGTGACGTTCAGTAAAAAAGACATCACGAGAAATGTACATTTTTCAAACGGAAGGATCATAGCAGCGGTAACCCTTTTTAACAGAAGAATATCCCAAAAAAATACACTTCTGGGCATGAGGATCCAGCTTTCCACCTGCTTGAGAATGAACATAACAAATACACCCAAAAGGACTTGGGAATATGCCCATGAAAAAGAAGTGATCGTGTTACTTCAAGGAGATGGCAATTTTTACGTTCGGCAATACCATTCTGTTGAGGAGTACCAACACAGGATGTTTGGTGAATAATACCTAGACCTTTATGAAATGACTCAAATGAGGTATTGGTATACTCGGTGCCATTATCAGTCCTCAAGTATTTTATGGAAGTACCAAATTGAGTTTGAACCATGCAACAAAATTCTTGAAAAACTTGTAACACTTTACTTTTAGAGCGTAATAAATACAACCAAGTAGATCTAGATTTATCATAAATAAAGGTGACAAAGTATCTAAAACTATCCCGAGAGTCAATTGGAGCAGGGCCCCAAACATCAGAATGAATTAATTTAAACAATTCAGTGGAAGTATGATTACGAGTGGGAAAATATAATTTATGTTGCTTGGAATAATGACATGTCTCACAAGTACTAGAATCAAGAGACAATGATGGATTAAGGGAATGGAGGACAGAAGTAGATGGGTGACCCATTCGCCAATGTCATAGCTGTGAGTCCTTAGATGGATTTTGTTGACAACAAATGCTGCAGGAGAAAAGTCCAAAATGTAAACACCTTGAAGGAACCGACCTTCACCAATCGTCTTCCCAGTGAACCTGTCTTGAAATATGACCTTGTTAGGAAAAAACATAACAATGCAATGTAGGTCTTTAGTAATCTTGCTGACAGATAATAGGTTAGAAGATAGAGAAGGGACAAATAAAACATCAACGGTATTTGAAAAAAGGTTGATTTTTCCAATCCTTTCAATAGGAACTTTTGCACCATTAGCCACGGTAATAAACTGCCCGTGACCATTATCATGACGAATATCAGATAAAAAATGCAATGAGCAACACATATGATCAGTAGCCCCCGAATCTATGATAAAAAAAATATTTAGTAGAAACGGACAGAGCAAGAGAGGCATTACCAGATGCGGAAGTCACAAAATTTGTGGTGGAAGTGGGAGTTCCATGTGACTGCATAAGCTGATGGAGTTGGGCAGCGAGTTGTTCAATATAGAATTGTGGTGTGGACGAACTAACTTGAGCAGCAAGATGTGTATCTGATCCTTTATCTTTGGGAGGACGGAAGTGAGGATATAAAGACCAACATCTGTCCTTGGTATGACCATCCCGATTACAGTGATCACAATGGAAAGGTGCATGAGAACTGCGTCCTTTTCCTCTCCCTTGAAAGAAAGATCGACCTGTACCACGGGTGTTTCGCTCAATAGCAACATGACCATTGGCTGAGTGAGCAGAATTTTCAATGGATTCATTCATCACAGATTTGAAGCTTATTACACAACGACGAGTTTCCTCTCGTTGAATAGTCGCACAAACACTGGTAAATGAAGGAAGAGTAGCACTCATAAGAATTTGACGATTAAGATCTTCATATTCAGGACGAATACTTGCCAACAATTGAAAAATGCGATCCTGCTCTTCACATTGAATGTAAGTATCAATAGATTGGGCAGGAGGGCAGTACTGACGTAACTCATCCCACTTTTTCTTTAAGGTACCAAGATGCTTTGTAAATGGTTGACTGGGAGGTTGTTCAGCATGAACAATCTCCTGTTGTAACTCAAAGATTCGAGAGGAGTTATCAACTTGGCCATACATGTCCTTTAAGGAGTCCCAAGGATCTTAGACGTTTCTGAATAAACAAATATTTCATATATTTGTGGTTCCATAGAGTTAAAAAGCCATGACATTACCATATTATCATTGGCTTCCCAATCAGGGAATTTAGTATCCGTAGAGGCAGGAGCCTTGATTTGACCATTAACGTAACCAAGCTTGGCACGGCCTCTAAGGGCAACAGTTACTGCCCTTGACCATGGCAAGTAATTGCGGCCAGTGAGAAGGATAGAGGTGAGACGAGTGTTCATCTCATGAGAATCAGAACTAACTTTACTATTATCAACAGTGCTGGAACTAAGGGTGTCAACAGGCCGGTCTGGGCCGGTTTTGGTCCGGACTGAATCGGTGTCGGGTTTTATAAGCCCAGCCCAAAACATGTCCATTAAGAGTTCGGGCTGGGGTGGTCTTTTTCGCTGGACACAATAATTAATGGGCTGGTCCGGTGTCGGTTTGTTATCGGACTGGGTTTATTGAGGTGATTTCGGGTTGGTTCGGTCCGGATCGGGCTTATCGGGCCCCTTTTATATGTAAACTATATAGCTTATTTTATTATTTCTATCTATAAAATTAGCATTATTCATTCCATATGTATGTAATTTAATAAACTATAACAATTAACATAATCTTTTCAACTATAGATTCACATAATATTTTAAATCATGAAGTGAACTCTAATAGTGTAACACAATCTATTAAAATTTAAAACCATTAAAATTAAGAAATTGAGCCCGAATGGACCTTACCGGTGTTCGGGTTAAGTTTTATCGGTTTGGGCTAATTTGGGTTTCTTAACGGATCGATCCGGTTTGGTTTCGATTTGGGCTGAAACGGTGTCGGGCTTTACAAGCTCAGACCAAAACCTGTCCATTAAGGCTCGGTCCGGGCTGGGTTTGGGTTATATCGGGCTGGCTTGGTCCGTGCTACCGGGCCGGGCCCAGTTTTGACACCCTTAGCTGGAACTAGTCATGATAAATGATTTAAAAGAATAACATGAGAAAATAACAACTTATCAGAGTATGCGAGCAGCAAACCACGACGAGAGCGAACAAAGTGCCTAAACACCACGATCAGATCTATATCCGCTCTGATACCATGTTAACTTATGCATAAAGGAAAGACGAGAAAATATTTACGTGGTTCGAACTTCTACCACAGAAGTCTACTCTACGGTGAGAATCCCTAAGTTCTTCATACTTTTTGGGGAGGTTTATTATCCTTTAAATAGAGAAAATAATGCAAGGGAAACTATCCATAGATAGTAATATAATCCATATAATTTGTACACCAACCGAATCAGCTACTCAACTTTCCTTCTATAAGAGATCTTACCACAATCACCTACCCACCAACCAAATTATCCATCTTGCATCAATCACACCAACCAGCTTTCCTTCAATAGAAAATCTTATCACGATCATGCTCAATCTAGCATAATCATTATCTAACTAACATTGGTGCTAAAATCAGACCGATATATTATCCTATGTTTACAAATGCTAGGACCAAACCAGCCTGCGTGCTCTAGCCACAGGCCTGTGTGGCCAAGATGCAGGCCGAGGATGCAGGCCCGCCGAATTGGTCCACGTTTCGCATATAATAGGCCCCCTGAATCTTGTTTCAAGGGTCTTGAAATAGGCCCGTCCTAACATCATGACATTCCAACACTCTAACCCCATAGCCGGGATGCCAATCTCAGCCTTGAAACGGAATCTTCTTCTTTATGAGTCATTGAAATCCATTTTGTCTTGAGAAGAAAATTATGATCTCTATTCCCCTGATTTTCCCTAGAATTTGTTCGGTCAGTCACGATTTTCAGAACATAACTTTTTTGGGAAAGATTCATTTGACCATGGGACTGCCATCTGTCATCTGAGTCTATAATTTCCTTTTGTTTTTATGCTAACCACTGGTATTTTCATTAAAATTAATGTAGCATGACATTAATCTAGATTTCTTTCAAGTCCAAAATCTATAAGTATAATTAATTATTGGGTTAATTATACAGACACCTCTTTTACTATAGTGAAAATACATAGAACTATTCTGTTTTTACAAAAACTATATAGAATATTCTTCTAACAATCCTATCATTCAATCTAACCCACACCGTTACTTTTAACTTAATGGCAGAAAGTCAAATTTTTTTAGACAAAAATGCCCTTATTAAGTGTCTTTTAGACAAATTTTTTTTAAAAGGATTTATTCTTTTTAGATGCTAAAAATATTTTTTTACCTTCAAAACTTTTCAATTTCATTTTTATATTTTTTTTTGTGATTTTTTTATTTTCTTTTTCATTTTAAAAATGCACTTAGTAAGGGTATTTTTGTCTTAATAAAAATTTGACTCTCTGTTGTTAAGTTAAAAGTAACGGTGTGGATGAGATTGTATGATAGGATTATTAAAGGGGTATTCTGTGTAGTTTTTGTAAAAACAGAGTAGTTCTTTGTAGTTTCACTACACTAGAGGGGGTGTCTGTGTAATTAACCCTTAATTATTCATTTGACAATGATTTGTTAAGTACTTAAAAAATGCATATGGATTGGACATATATGTTACGGAGAGTGCTTAATCTTCAAAGTCTAGAAAAAAAGACTGGATTTTGCTTGGTGGAACCGATGCTTGATACCGTCTTGTTTTTATAACCTGACCCTTACTCAAATCTTTGACTAGATCATGAGTATGGAGTTCATTGCCCTTCTTCACAAGGGAAAGAGACTTTTTCCGGTCCCGGATCCTTATTTGAGGTGACAAGTATTCTTTTCCATCATCGACCTCAAATCGTGGATGCGAATTGTATGACCAATACATAAACCCAAGAGTCAGTTGAAACCCATGTAACATGACTCGATGTGTATCTGGTCAAACCGACCCCCACAGTGATCAACTGCGATACCTACACTAGTCAATGTATTTTACTTGTTAATCTTTAACTAGTTCTTAAAGTAAACAATTAATCTCTTCATTAAATGCTTTTGCATTCTCATAAACCATATCTTAGAAATGATGACTTTGTATGTTCGACCAGATAGTTAAGATAATTGTCTTCGTGTGATTTGTGTGTGAGATCAAAGGTACCTAAAAAAAGATTGAACTTTTCCAGTATATAACATGATGTGCATATATTATTATGACAAATAGCAGGCAAGAATTTTTTCAAATATTCTTTGTACTAAGAATGGTCTCCCATCCATGCACCAAAAGGTCCTCATAGGTATCTTTACTATACCCTCTTCTTTTATTATAGTCCCAAATTAATCGATTAATAATATAAATACACAAGCTATCCACATTGAAATAGGAAATCATATTAATAATACCATAAGGTTCCAAATTATGTTAGGTATTATTTAGGATTGTTGAGTTTCTTAATCAAGTCTTGACTGAAGTCCCACAATTTTCCACCCACATCTTTATCCCGAGCTTGAGAAGAAGGTTGTTTTTCATTGCAATTGGCAAAGTATTTTCCAGTGACACCATTCAAGTTGGGATGAAGAGATACATAGCAAGTGGTTGATGCACCCTGCAAAACAAGTACTCTCATAAGCTCTCATAAGCTTAGCATCATACTTGTGATAATGAAATGAGTTGGCTCTGCACATTATTCATCCCCTATCTCACTAATGTAGGGAACTTTTTCCACAGAATAATTAAAAAAATAGATTTTCTTATTGGCATATCTTAAGGTCTTAAATAATTTAGAATTTTATTATTCTTTTTTCTCTCATAGTATAATATATTTGTTTTTGTAATGAGGGTAAACTTGTTATTTTACATGCTTATTCGAAAAAAGGCATGAGACAATGAAAACACTTGATAATGGGCATAATGATAAGTCATTTTCAAAAAATTTATGAAAATATCATTTTACCTTAGTCTAAAAAACTTTTAAGAATCAAACAATGGGTAATTAAAAGAATGTAATATGTTATAATGACACGTATAGAGGTGTCATTAGGACCATCCAAAAATAAAAAATGATTGAAACATTATTCCATACCTGGGCTATGCTTTTCGCGAATGGCTTTAATAATAACATTAGGAGATTGGCTGAAAGAGACCACATTGTGGTATAAGTACCAAAAATATTGAATCAAAGTTGTTTCTGAAGAAGAAATCTAAGCAAGGTTAGTTACCTCTTAATTGTGTATATCGAGTTATGTTAGTAGGGATGAATCCTGGATGTAGAGAATTTGCAGTCACATTAGCTCCTTCTTCCTAATTCACATTTTCATAAAACTTAATCCAATAGCTAGCAGAGAAATGCTTAGAATATCAGTGAGCTTATATGCTCGCAAGCATTTGAAAGATAAGAAATTGTGATATTAGTGATATTCTGTTACGACAAATACAGTTGAAAAACGCAGGTAATGACAGTATGAAATTCTAATAAACAATAAAGAATAAAGACACGAGAAATTTACATGGTTCGATCAATGTGATCTACATCCATGGACGAGAAGAGATTTTCACTAGATCAATAAGAAGAAGAAGATTACAAAGTGCACCTTATAGAGTGACACGAATACACAAGATTGCAACCAACTTCAACATTGAACAAGAACCTTAGTTGCTCTCATTTTCTCTCTTCTTCTTACGTTTTGTGGCTAGGTCAAAAAAAATCATTAACTATTCCCTCTCCCACAATTATATTTATGGGAGAAAAATAATTGAGGGAATAGAGAATCCTTTTCCCACAATTTTCCTATTTTCTTTTTAACTAAAAAAGGAAGATATGATATGGTCCATAATAACCATAAAAGACTCAAATTTCAAGCCACAAAATAACATATTCGAATATTGAGGTGTGTGAACATCTGCTTAGCGTAGTGGGTTGGTATTCTATTGATCGAGTGTAGGCACCAAGGAGATCATGGGTTTGACTCTTCTGTTTCATATTGTGCCTTAAGATACCCCATTCCTTTCTCAGACACCAAAAATAAATAAATAAATAAAATAACATAAAAGAAAAATATTGAGGTGCCTTACTTGCAATTGCTTAGATAGCTCATTAGCATGCAGTATATTTGCAAGCTTCGATCGACCATATGCAACAATGGGTTTGTACCTGCCAAGAAAACCAAAAAGAGAAAGCCTCAGCCAATCATTAATTAATAAAGAAAAACTAGATGCACTAATAAAAAAAAGTTAAACGAAAGACCATTACTTAGATGAGTCATTTATCGTATCCAAACCGATTAGGGTTGAAGCCTTTGCATATCTATGAGCGATAGATGACACATTGACTATTCTTCCTTCAATCCCAGTTGATTTTGATGTAGCTTTAAGCTTGTCTAACAAGAGATTTGTTAGGAGGAAATGCCCTGAATGTAAGGAGAACAAGATAAACAATGGGGTTATTAAAGAATCAATTAGCTAACTTTATTATATTTGAAAATGGAGAATGTTTTTGTGAACGGTTGTGTATAGGGCTTGTGTTTCGGCCATTGGATGAAGGAGGAGGAGAAGTGTGCAATACCATTTCTGCCCCCTTTATTAAATGAAGAGCTGATGCATCTCTTACCGAGGTGATTGGTTGCAAACTGCAATTCTATTCCATCTTTAGAGAGTTGGAAAGGGCAACCCATTATCGCTGCATTGTTACTGCCAAATCGACAAATGAGCTTCCACGAGTCAAGAAGATAGAAACACAAAACGCTAAGGGTATGTTTGGATTTTAAGAAAAAAAAATGATTTAGAAAAGAGAGATAGATACATAAAGTGATCATTGTGTTATCATTATTTTTGTCTATGCTGTTTTTTCTTTTCTTGTATTTTCTTAACATCCAAACATAGCCTAACTACAACTATTATTTCCCTCAAAATTTCTAGATCATGATTATGTAATTTATTTATAACTCTTACCGGTATTCGGTAATTATACTATTGAAATGTATTTTTTTTTAATTTTCCTTTCAAATCCAAGGGATTTTAGTTGCGGCATAAAGTAAAATTTAATAACTAGATTTAGAATGATTTACAGTTAGGTTATACAATTAATAAAGATATGATTACTAAAGTTTTTAATTTTACTTCCTTTCCCATTATTTCCTTGCTTGCAATCAGGCTAGCAATCGAAAAACCGTAGGAGTAAAATTAAAAGCCTTCTATAAGTTGTTTAAAGGAGAAGACAGAAATAGTTTAGATTACATAGCGGTGGAAGAAAAATGGATGGATTTCAATGGTAAGGTTGTTCCACTGCAATCTGGTGGTCATGAGTTTGAATCTAGAAATAACTTCTCTGTGAAACTGGAGGTAAGACTGTATCCATTAATTCTTCTCCAGACACTATAGTGGTAGGAACCTTATGCACTAGTTAAACCTTTATAGTTGAAAAAAGATAAATAAAATAACGGCCCATATATATTCATTAGCGGAGGCCCATATATCTTATTACGCCCATGCTTGAGCTAGCTTGGTCCAGCAAGCCCATCAAAATTTGTTTATTGGGAGATACCAATAAAATTGGAATGATACAGAGAAGATTAGCACAGTCCCTGCACAAGAATGACATGCACAAATCGAGAAATTATCCAAAAAATTATCCAAGCATAAAAATAAAAAAAATAAGTTTTTTTTTTTTTTTTTTTGGCATTGCCCATGATTGAACTAGCTTGACCCAGTATGAAGTCGCCCCTTATATATTTGAGTTGTGGTTGCTTACATGAGTATGTTCAGGCGTTGATGTGAGGAGTTGAAGGAGCGAGCGAAGGAAGTAAGGGAGTTAATAGAGGCCAAGTCCAGTTCCATGACTTCCAACTTTGCATTTGGTTGCTCTTTGAGAAGGGCTTCCTTCATCTTTAAACCACTCTCTAAGTTTCTTGATGGGATGATGACGTTGGCCCCCCTTAGAGCCAGTACTCTAGCCGTTTCTTTTCCAATTCCACTTGTTGCACCTGCCGTAACAAATGCAACTCATTATATAATGGCTTAATCATAAAAATGTCGTGACATTAAAAGCTAGCTCAAAAAGAGAGGATATCTAAGTTTTTTTTTTTATAATTAAGTCTCCACATCAAGCTTTTCACATCAAATGTATAACACAAATAGGGAAATTAATTCCCTCACGTTCTCATGTTGACATGAAGAATATTCTGTGACTGTTAATCATTGTGCATACTTTTCGATGTATTGCTATATGCGCACGATAGATGACAACCGCTGAATATTCCTCATGATTCTAGTCCAAGAAATAGTATGCCTTATTAATGCCGTGGCTCTTCTCCACCAACTGGAGAACTGCGCTACGGGTACCAAAACCACACCCACTTGCTTGAGGATTGAAATCCTCTCCTACCCCCTTGTTTGAGGATTGAAATCCTCTCCTACAGCAGGAGGATTCCAATCAGAATCCAAGGGCTAGAGTTCAATCGACACGCATACCAATACATCAGTATGTGTGTTGGCTGAAATCCAGTCCTTGGCAAGTGCACCTGCCGCATGAGAGGATTTCTATCCCTTGCTTGCTTTGTCTCCCCAGTCCTCTCTAGAAGTGATCATGGTTTTAGAAATTGATATCCGATAAAAAATGACCATAGTCCATACCATAGATATTAACAACAGAGAACAGAAGTGGAGGGAGGAGGAGCAAACACGTTTTTTTTTTTTTCAATTTTTTTTGAGAAAGAGAGAGAGAGAGAGAGATGAGGAGTGAAAATACCTGTGACAATTGCAGTAAGGCCGGTTGCGTCAATTCCTTCAGTGACTTGTTCGGCGGTGGATGAAGAGCCAAAGCCTGACGCCGGTGTTCTGGAAAACAAATCCCAAAGACCCATCTCTGATTTTAATTAGTCTCCCTAAAGCTCTGACTGTTGTAAGGATTGAGACGCTGGAATAGAGTTAAATCTTATTTCTTGGTAATTGAAGCTTTTTTAGGTCATCTATGGAGGCCTAGACTTTTTAGTACTTTGGGGTGCCGTCGTGGTTTTCTAGCTGAAGCGGCTGCAAAAGATGGAGGAGGACGTGGGACCAACATGCCCATTAGTTTTGGTTATCGTTGAGGGGAAAAGCTTCACTTGTTCCTTTTCAGATAAGTATTTCTTTTTTTTGCTGGATAAACCCATTTCAGATAAGCTATATGCATATGACCCTACAATCCGAATCTATATAGCTAAAGAGATATTCGTTGGACAAAATTTTCCTGTCATTCAATTTCTTGTTCACCATATAGAATCATGATATAATGAAAATGGTATTTTAGAAAATACAATAAACTAGTATAGGATTTGTAAACTCATTGGGACAGAGGCAGATTCCATATCGGTGTACAAGATATCGAATAACGGGAAATTTGTTTTACATATTCTAGAACCCACGAAAGCGATTTTTTTTTGTTGGGTGGAGTTTGAGGATTTTCTCCTTTTATTTATGTCTATAATACGGGTGTGAATAGAAAACTAAAATCGTTTATCAAAACTAAATCCAACCATTTAAATAAGAATCGATAAACATATTATTATTTGGTTTTGTTTTGGATCTGCTGAAATTATTCCTTTTATGATTATTTTCTCCTAAAGCTTGGTTTGTTTTGACGTAAAATTTTACATTAAAATTTTATATGTAACATTTTATATTTAAAAAAGAATTTGAATGTTTGTTTCTAATAGATAAAAGAGGGACAAAGTTTCTTTTCCATCTCTAGAGAACACTATATTTTACTTCTTGGATTAATTATACAATGATTTTTTTTATATATAAAATATTACACGTAAAATTTTATGTCAAAACAAACGAAACCTATTACGAACTATTTGAAACAATTAATGTTTAAAGTTCTTTGTCCAAAATGCATGCGCAAGGGAATGTTGAATATATAATTATTTAGATCCTTAATTATTCTGATTTGGGCAGGAGAAACAAGGAAGAAGAGTTGCAGAAAATCTGGGAACTCCTTGAAAAATTCGATTTCAGTTTGGAGCTTTGGTGCAAACTCTCTCAAGTGGTGATCCAAGGTTCGATTTAGGTAAGAAACTACTACTTTAAGTTAAATTAGGGAATCCATGCTGGTTTAGGGGTTGATTACAATATGATACAGACCTAGGGATTGAATTTGTTTAAGGAAGAGGACGATGAACAGTAAAATCTGTTCATCTTTTGCTTTCTAGGGATGTTTTTGGGTGGAGAATGCATTGAATAACTAAGGAAGATGGTTAATTTCGATCCAAGCTATGTGAATAGGATCAAGTCAATTATTTCCAATGGTTTTGAACCTTTACAAGCTACAGATTTGGTTTGGAAAACTCAGATTTTGAAAATAACTTCAATGCTGGAAATTTTGGGGTTCTTGACAAAATCCATTTCAGCCATCAAGGTGTTGGGAAGGTGAAATTTGGAAATTGTATCAAATTATATTTGAGGCAAGATCAGCATATCAATTTCTAATAATTGCATGTAGATTTTAAATGCTGGTTAACAAGATTACAGACTTTGGAAATGAGTCTAAAAGAGAAGAAGGAGAAAAGTTTATGCGATATGAAAATAAGAATGAATGTTAGTTATGGCTTGATGCTTCAATTTGAAGTAGGTTGTTCTGGATTTTTTTAAGGGACGATTTTGCAATGTCCTAATGTTTGGAGGATGTTGGAGGAGTCCTCTCTTTCTCTAACTTTAGATTAATGTATTGCTGTCCAAGTATGAACAACATACTTGAGTCTGAAATTTTGTTAGCACATTGTTATGATCTTGATTTAAGTTCGAGAATGGGTGTTTTAAGGACATGTAGAATGGTTTAGGTTTCAAATTTAGGTGGTTTTGTAGGACCTAAAGGGGGGCCCCAACTCATTTCCAAAGCCTAAGCACTCTACCCAACCGAACTTAGGCCATAGGAGTAATAATAGCCTGATTTCTGGCCAGCTAGGCAGTAACCTTGTTACAATTTTTGTAGTCGATTTCTTCCTTTTCCTTTTGGATTTTATTGGACTTTTTGAAGACTAGATGTAGGTACCTGATGGGGGTAAAGATTGAGAATATTGCAACCATTAATTCAACCCCAAATCTGGGTTTCTTATGGTTAAATAACCATGTACATCTTGAGGACATATTATTGACTTTTAATAAAGATTTAACACATGGAGTTGGTCACAAATGTGATTTAATAGTGATGAAACATGTATAGGTGACCAAATCATGGAAGTTGGACCGCAGTGATAAAAAGATTGTATTTTCTAAGGATCAAGAATAGCAAGGTGAGTGTTTTGCTCCCTTGTAGCAGACTATGTATGTTATAATGCCTGTGTTAGTAATCTTAAATGCATGTATGGTGTTTTTTTTTTTTTAGTATTGTTCATTGTAGTGTGATATTCTGATATAAGTCATATGCTAGATGTTAAAATGTAAAGTTGTATTTTAGTTTGGCTAAATGGTGATGATTTTTATGTTATTGAGATTATACAGTATGCGAATATGCTATCCTATTGTAAGAGATGGTATGTGAAGCATGAAATTTATCAAGTTTACATGATATTAAGTATGTATAGGACTGTTATACATATATGTGGACAACAAGTATATGCTTGATGAATGGGTAAGAAAAGTTAAGGTGCTATATTTCTTTATAGTATTATTTTTTTTTATGTAGATGTATAGAGTGCCTATGAAGTGAGAAAGTAAAGCTTTGACTGTTAAACAAATGATAGGATATGGACAGCAAGGTAAAAGTATGGAAAGACATTAAATGAGAGTTTGCTAAGAAATCAAGAATGAACTACTTAACTTCATGTATGGACTGTTCTACACTTAGGTGAACAGCAAAGTAAGATCATAGAAAGGAATGAAATTGCCTTTGTGACACATAAGAGACAATGATTCTACACAAGTTTTGAAACAGTAAATTTAGCAGTTGCATATACATGTTAGAATACACATGGACACCAAGTCATAAGTACGTGTTGAATAGAAAAGAAGACCTAGAATACCAATCTAGGTGAACATGGACATCATGGTTGAACGACAAGAAACGGAAGCATCCGGTGAGTCAACCAAAGGGTAAGAAACGGAAGCATCCGGTGAGCCAAACATGTGACAAGAAACGGAAGCATCCGGTGAGTCAATCAAAGGGCAAGAAACGGAAGCATCCGGTGAGTCAAACATGTGACAAGAAATGGAAGCATCCGGTAAGTCAATCAAAGGGGAAGAAACGGAAGCATCCGGTGAGCCAAACATGTGACAAGAAACGGAAGCTTTCGGTAAGTCAATCAAAGGGCAAGAAACAGAAGCATCCGGTGAGCCAAACAAGTGACAAGAAACTAAAGCATCCGGTGAGTCAACCAAGGGGCAAGAAACGGAAGCATCTAGTGAGCCAAACAAGTGACAAGAAACGGAAGCATCCGGTGAGTCAACCAAAGGGCAAGAAACGGAAGCATCCGGTGAGCCAGACATGTGACAAGAAACGAAAACATCCGTTGAGTCTAGATATGTTAACAGAAAGATAAGTCATGAAAGGAAACAGTGGTCTACAAGAAGAATAGTAGGCAAGTCCAGTTATATTATGGAAAAGCCAAATGTGCAATGGCGCAAGATGTGGATACATCCATTAAGCCTAAATCAGTAACTTGTAGCCAAGTCAAGTAGGAATAGTAAAAGTAAAATTCAAGAAATGAATAAGTCAATGAAGTATGAGAACATAAGTGAATTATCAGTATATAAATATGCAGTAACGTGCTTATGTAAGGTCAAGTTATGGATTTTAGTTTTTCATTGTTTATGTTTATGTTCATTTCGAGATGACCTATATTATGAAATATTAAATTACAAGTTTATGTTCCTTATGAAGAGAAATGTTAAGTTTACAGATTTATGA
This sequence comes from Protea cynaroides, assembly GCA_028583415.1. Classification (NCBI taxonomy): domain Eukaryota; kingdom Viridiplantae; phylum Streptophyta; class Magnoliopsida; order Proteales; family Proteaceae; genus Protea; species Protea cynaroides. The sequence goes on from CM053271.1 coordinate 26,233,757, forward strand.
TTATTATGAAGTGAAAAAGAAAATATCATGTATGCTTGTATGTATTTTCTGCCAAGATGGAATTCTACTCACTGAGCTTTGGCTTACCCAAGTTGATGAATATGTTTTACAGATAAGCAAAGTGGAGTCAAGGATGAGCTAGATAACAAATGAAAGTCCAAGTGGGGATTCATAGCCCCGTTTGGCATGCAGTTGAATATTTATTTATGAGACTTGATTATAATTGTATTTTAATAGCAAAGTTTTGTAATGATTATTATATCTAGCCACCAGAGGTTATAGGTTGTATAAGTTTCAGACTTCCGCTGTATTTTTGACAAAGTAGTGTATGGTTCATGTATGAATGGCTTATGTGAAAAAAAAAAATTATACTAGATTTTTATCAGGATTTCCATGATTAAGAATGTATGTTTTAGACCCGACCACCAATCCGAACCCGTATCCTGGGAGGGTTGTTACACTGTCATTTAAAAGGCAGTTATCAAGGAATTCTACTAGCAGGTACAAGTATGGATGCCAATAATGGCCTCTTTCTAATTGCCTTCAGTGTGGTGGAAAATGAAAACAAAGACTCTTGGACATGGTTTCTAAGAGCTCTTTTAGAGGCACTATCATATGATCATGTTGGACATCATCTGACTTTCATGTTAGACAAACAAAAAGTAATGTATTTTTTTTTTCTTGTCATGTTTCTTTACTTCTTGCATAGTTAAGTTAAAGTTCCAATGAATGCCTCTTACATGTTTTTTTTTTTTCATTGTTATATGGCTTCTCTGAGGCTATTACATAAATTTTTCCATTGCAAAGCAAATATTATGCTGTAGACATCTATACAACAACTTTTAGAAGAAATTTTCTGACCTCTTAAAAGAGCCAGAATCATGCAAGGCATATAATGCCCCGAGTTCAACAAAGATGCAAGAGAAAGAGCAACAAAAGAGAAAGATACAATGGAGATGAGAAATTCGTGTCAACTTAGGCAGACACGCATTTGACCACATGATTGTTAGGACCATGCACAACAACAACCAGTGTTTCAATTGGATACAACCCTTTAGAGGTAAACTATTCTAACTTTGATGATGAACCGATAAAGCAATGCAGATAGGACAAAAGGATTGGATCAATGGAAGGATAACACCGCGTATGAGAGCTAGTGTCTACTCGGAAGCATTTAGGAATTGTCATGTGATGTCTTGAGGACCAGAGGAGTTTGAGATCAATGATGGCCACAATAGGCATATAGTAGATATGAAGAAGAAAACATGTAAGTGTGTTGTATGAGAAGTTACTGGGTAATCCTGTAAGCATGTTATAGTTGTAGTCCTTTTTATGAGGGGTAATGTAAAGGATCATGTTTTCTCATTTTTTACCATTCAAAAATTTATGCTTTCCTACTCTGAGTTCATTCATGCTATGTCTGGGTTAGACACTATTATGATAAATGAACATAAGCCTATAGTACAGCTACCCAAATATAGAAGAAAAACTGGTAGGCCAAGCATAAAGAGGAGGAGAGCAGCTGAGGAGGACCCTGCTTCTGAGTTTAAAAAAAAAGGCTACCATCCACTGTTCCTATTGTAAGAGAATTGGTCACAATGCTAGGTCCTGCAAGAAGAAAAAGAATGATACTTCTCAACAAGGTGCTTCTCAAGTTGATGCTTCTCAACAAGGTGCTTCTCAAGTTGATGCTTCTCAACAACAAGGTTCTTCTCAACAGGAAACACATGTAGCATCTATGTTTATACCAAGTTTACAATAAATTTTATTGCTATTAATCATTCTCTTAAATGTGATTATGTAGAGAAAAACAAGAAAAAAAAATGAAGTTGCTTCTCAAGAACAAAGTGCTGCAAAAGAAAGAGGATCTAGTACACAGGTAGCATCTTTTCTAACATAAAAATCCGAGTATTGTTTTTTTGCTACTAATATTATTCTTATTTGTGATTGCATCGAGGGAAAAAGAAGATGAACCTACTGGATCACAAATGTAGACTAGATCGTCTAGGACATCTACAGTACCGAATAGACAGGCAATATCAAAGAGAAGAATGGCTGAGAGGGTTGAAAACTTCAAGAAAGCTTGGGCCGAATCACATGAGAAATAGTTTTCAAACAATGATCTTGAGTGTTATAATTTGTAACTTTATATAGATATTTTCTGTTGTTCTTTTTGTCCTTATTTTTCTTTAGTTTTCTTCCATATAAGATGGGTTGAGAGGAGTTACAAGTGCAAGTCGTCACATTTGAAGTCGTCATAGTACAAGTTGTCACATGTGAATGTACAAGTCATCACAGTGCAAGTCGTCATAGTACAAGTCGTCATAGTACAAGTCGTCATGTGTGAAGTGATCATGACAATCAACTCATAGAGAATCATCTCAAAACCACAAGATTCATTGTCTTATAATATAACCTACAATCAACCTATCACTAAGTGATTCTCTCATCAGGATTCTTCAGATCTAGCTTCGGCACAGCATCGAGGAGGTCTTCAAACATCTTAGAACTTTGCCCATGAGCTCTAATTGCTCCTTTTAAGTACCCTTTCAAACAATTCGAAGAAGTACTTCTATTAGTATCTGTCTGGGTCTATGAGCTTCCACCTCTCTCCTGTGAGCATTCCCCTCAATTGGTCTTCGTACCTTGCCCAATTGGAGTATCGGTCCCCATTCCTTGAGAGTATTCCATTCTCTCTATCCATTGGAACATCCCACATCCAGGATTACCCACCTGCAAGACAATTATACAAAACTTATCACATGTGAAATGTGCCAAGACAAGTCGTCACTATGAAGTCGTCACATGTGAAGTCGTCACTATGCAAGTCGTCACAGTTCAAGTCGTCACAAGTACAAGTCGTCACATGTAAAGTTGTCACAGTACAAGTCGTTACATGTGAAGTCTTCACAGTACAAGTCGTCATGTGAAGTCATCATAGTACAAGTCGTCACATGTGAAGTGGTTATTGTGCAAGTCGTCACAGTGCCAGTTGTCACAAGTACAAGTCGTCACATGTGAAGTCTTCACAGTACAAGTCGTCATGTGAAGTCATCACAGTACAAGTTGTCACATGTGAAGTCGTCACAGTATAAATTGTCACATGTCAAGTTTTCACAATATAAGTCATCACAAGTGCAAGTTGTCACATGTAAAGTAATCATAGAACAAGTCGTCATTGTGCAAGTCGTCACAAGTACAAGTTGTCACATGTGAAGTCGTCACAGTACAAGTTGTCACATGTGAAGTCATCACAGTACAAGTTGTCACATGTGAAGTCGTCACAGTATAAGTTGTCACATGTGAAGTTTTCATAATATTAGTCGTTACAAGTGCAAGTCGTCACATGTGAAGTAATCATAGTACAAGTACAAATCGTCACATGTAAAGTCGTCAGTGTGTAAGTTGTCACAGGTACAAGTCGTCACATGTAAAGTTGTCAGTGTGCAAGTCATCACAGTACAAATCGTCACATTTGAAGTTGTCAGAGTACAAGTCGTCACATGTGAAGTTTTCACAGCATAAGTCATCACAAGTGCAAGTCATCACATGTAAAGTCGTCATAGTACAAGTGGTCACATGTGAAGTCGTCATTGTGCAAGTCGTCACATTTGAAGTCGTCATTGTGCAAGTCGTCACAAGTACAAATCGTCACATCGTCACAGTACAAGTCATTACATGTGAAGTCTTCACAGTACGAGTCGTCATATGAAATCATCACAGTATAAGTCGTCACAGTACAAGTCGTGACATATGAAGTCTTTACAGTATAAGTCGTTACAAGTGCAAGTCGTCACATGTGAAGTCGTCATAGTACAAGTCGTCACTGTGCAAGTCGTTACATGTGAAGTCATAAGTGTGTAAGTCGTCATAGTGCAAGTCATCACAAATACAAGTCGTCACAGTACAATTCGTTACATGTAAAGTTTTCACAGTATAAGTCGTCGCAAGTGCAAGTCGTCACATGTAAAGTTGTTATAATACAAGTCTTCTTGGGTTGCAGCTCAGCTGCAACACTCACCTCAACTCTCACTCAATCTCTTCTTCTTTTCTATTCGATATATTCTCCAACTAAATCCTTGCTGCTGAACTCACTTCCTCTTTTTAAGACATGAACACCAACGTATAAGGAGAGATGAAAATCGACCGCTTGCTTAGACCCTAACTAACTTGTAGCTTTAATTAATAAATTGATTACCTAGGGAAACTACTGTATGCCCTCATATTAAACTAATTAATCACACTTACATTAAAATAACTTGGAACCCTTAAATATTAATTACTATCACCTCAATTCCTTGATAATCCTCACAAAGGCCCTAGGCCTCCATTTTTATTTAGAAAACTCCCTACACCCGGGCGCCCATACAAGTGTTACCAGATTTAACCAACAAATGACAGCTCATTATTGAGCTGTCCAAAAACTAGCAACCAAATATTTGAGGTGGCGTCTAGGGCCAAAACAGCCCCAAAACCCTCCTCTTTTTTTCTTCTTCTTTTTTTAACACCACTCGCTCTCCCTCATCCATTGGGGTCCACTTGGCCCATTAACAACTATTAATAAATTTAAAATGAAAAACTCTCATATAAATTAATATGATAATATTATATTATAACATTATAAATAATATAATATTATACTATACATATACTTATTCCTTCTCTCCTCTTGTAAGGTCTACACATTAATCCAACAACATGAATAAGTTATTTCATGAATATAATCAATTAAAATAATACATAAAATATATTAAAAGTATAATACATGTATATATATATATACACATCCATTGTAATACCCTTACTTAATTCATTCATAAAATAACAAAGAGTCTACATAACGTTATTAAAAATTCTACCGTTATCAAAATCACAATCTTATCCAAGATTGGTAAATTACCAAAATACCATTCACATGATCCTATCTCCTAACTAACACCCAGGAATTGGGGTATTACAATATATAAGGTGTATTTTTTATGGTAAGAAAAAAAAAACAAGGTATATTCATCATATAATGTTCTGATCATTAATGGGATTTGGGAAGAAGTTAATGTACATTAATTTTACCATTACTTCACAAAAATATTGTTTTCAAATTCAAACCCATAACCACTGGATCACAAGGAACAATTTCCCCGTTGCCCCAAGATCCGCCCTCTATGTTAATATGTATATAAAAGAAATTAAATCTTGTCATGAAATTCATGTAATACTTTCAAATAAAAATAAATAAATAAATAAAAATCACGATCAGTGTCTTCCTACATAATCAATAAAAACAAAGAATATTTGTGAGACATGATTGTCCGATTTTGTTTTACAATTATTGTGTAATGATTATGAAAATTTGTATTTAATTTTTATTAATTGTATTCCTTACTAACAAGACTGAACTGAAAACTGCGTTTGGCTAACCTTCTCCTGAAGACAGATGGATGGTCTTCTTCATCACTTACTTTAATGATTTACTCATAAAAGAAATAGTTAAATCTTTTAGATTTTTCAAATATACATGAATCTCCCTCGATGCGCCAATTTAATAGATTTGAGATTCAAAAAAATTTATTTTCTTTTATGTAGAGATTCACAATCATTAAATATTTCATCCTGTAAAAGGACAAAAAAAGATTTTTTTTCTCTATTGTTCAAATTTTCAATATGTGATCTAATGGTTAGAGTTCATTAAACATAAATACGTACCAATGTATTTATATGTACGTTGAATAGCTACATCCATTGAACCATGACTAAAGTAACTCCAAGGATAGAAAACAATCCAAGTCCCTATAAAAGCCCTTGTGTACATAGAACTAGTGCCCAGTAAAATATTTACTGAAAGTAAAAGTTTGTTATAGTCAAGTGAAAGAATGGCAAAGCTCTCCTACACCTTTTACTTCCTCCTTGCCATCCTCCTCGTCACCTCAGGTTTGTTGTACTACAACTTTATTTTTGATTCCTTAATTTTATACTCAAATTTGAACTGGCAACCGCATAGAAAATTAAATAGAACCAAAGCTGGTATGGCATGGTATTGGTATTCTTGATCGAACGGATTAGTATGTATTGATTATCAAAATCATACTAAAGATATATTGGTATAGTTTTGTATCGATTTTGCTCTCTCCTACACCAATATATATATATATATATATATATATATATATTGAATAAAAATTCGTCTGCACCGACACGTACTCTCCATTGAATTCCATTACCGTCAATGACATGTCTGACCGACTGGATATGATAAGTGATGGGATCTCATGGTGGGTTTACTGCACACGTGCGTGCATGTGAACCATTCTCTCGGTTGGTGGATATCATGTCTTATCATTAAAATCATGCTTCCCGCCTTCCTAGTACTGCATGCAGATGCTCTCCACATGTACTTGTAATTACCACGGTACCACGTCATTTCCTTGAGAAATGTGGACTGTTTTTGGGACTCGTATCATTTAATGGCACCCAAAAATGTGAGATAGTTAGCTTATGAGGAGAGGATGTAGAAGACTTAGATTTGATCAGAAACCCACTCATGACTGTGTATTCAATCCAGAGCTTCAGTAATTTTATTTTTTGAATGTACGAATTTTCTTGTTAATTACAAGAGTTGAAAACTAGCAAAAACCCTAATTACTGAGAATGGTATGGACATGTGTAGTTGAAAAGATGATGCCAGAAGTGGAGGGTGCAGGACTCTGCACAGACATTCTGGGATTGTGCAATTTTTCTAATGGCGGTCAAACTGGATGCAAGAAACAATGTACGGAGAAGCACAAGGACGGCGATGGTTACTGTGATTCACTTGTTTCCCCTATAATTCAATGCAAATGTACATACAGTTGTTAATTCATATGAGTTTTGATATATTTTAATAAATAAAAGGGGTTTATGACCCTGCATTTTTGTCTTCTTCCTCCTGTTCATTTTTATTTGAAATTATAACCATTGGTAGCATGGATATTTAATTCAATGTTAAAAAAGTGGGTGACTTCAGCTGTAATTTACCCTAATCTATACTATAGATTGGATCACTCACAAAAACCAAAGATGGCCATGGTCAAATTTTCATATTTTGTGTGATATTGCCCCATATTTAAGGTCCAAACCTTCTTATTCCTGGCCAAATAGAGGCAGATTTAATCTCTTAAGAGATTCATCTTCTTTGACATATTTTGCTCTCATGAATCATTGAATCATCTAACTTGATTGAGTAGAGTATCCTACATACAAGGGTTTTATTGATATCTCTCAATTATGTTTAAAATGAACTGAAACTATTTTCCAAAATTGAACTGAACTATTTAAATTGAAACCATAAAATAGAATATTAAATGACGGTTCTATTCTTATATAAAAAAATATTTATTTATACAGTTCGATTATTGTTTTTAGAATGAAACTGTTTAAAACCTATTATACCATTAGTTTATTTAATACCTCACTGCTTAAGGTCTATTCGTAAAATAAATTAAAAAGAAATTATTTTAATGTTTCCCACATGGCCTACTGCCTCCAAATCATGAGTGCTTCATCAAAACTCTTAAAAGCAAAAATAATTTAAAATTATTCTAATGCTCTCTCTCTCTCTCTCTCTCTCTCTCTCTCTCTCTTCCTCTTCCACCAAACCATTTGAAAACTGGATAATTGAAACCAATAATCATCAGTTTTCATACACATTTTGAAATAATTTGATAAACGATTTGATTTCGGTTTTACCTCATTCACACATAACCTAACAAAATTCAAACTATTAAACCAAAACCACATTGTTTAACACCTTTACTCTCAATTTAGATATGAACACCTAGGCCACTGTCTTCTTAGGGTTTAATTTACATAGAAATCCCATCGCACCACTATTGCCTTTGATCGTTCTAGATCCCCAAAACAGATGATAACCCTCGTTACTTCTCTCCATGAGCTTGTCATAGACAAGGACCTCCAATAGATAGAAAATTTATGTATTTGAATACTTGTCATAATTGAATTCAAAAGTTGAAAAACAAATGCTAGGGCCAGATTTAAAGAGGAGTAATGCTTTTAATTAGCTGCCCCTTCCCTTATTTATTTATTTTTTTCTTTTAGAAATCAGTAATTTTTTTTTGAAAAAAAGACAGTTACCTCCTCATAACTTACTTTAATGATAGTTGACTACCCAAGTTTAAGAAAAAGATAAATATCTTCCCAAAAACACTATTAAAATATAAATAGACCTATGCCGTTAGGAATATTCCATTAGATGCTAACGGTGAGAGATCAATTTTATTTTAATGACCAAATTAACCCTCTTTATAAGGGTGATTGACTTAAAAAAAATAGAGTGCGCAGGAGATGATGGCGGTGGGCTTCTCTTGAAAGAAAAAAAAAATCCCTAAGAACTCGAAGTCGACGTGAAGCTCTACTGAACTCAGTTTGCTAAGAAAGGGGAAGAAGGTCCTGGGAGATAACGCCCAGGGCGAGTGAGAAGCCGATTCTTTCTCCGGAACTCGAAATCGAGGTCTTCACGCCATACAAGAAGGGTGTTTCTCTCTCAATCTCCTCTTTCTCTCTCAACCATTCCATCTCTGAGTTCAATTTGTTTTCTGGTCACGCAAAGGCTTTCCATCTTCTAAGTTCAATTTGGTTTTCAGACTCCATTTTGAGTTCGATTTGGTAATCCAGCTGCATCTTCATGTTTGACTTCATCTTCCACGAAGGTTCCATCTCTTAAGTCCAATCTTTTTTTTTTTGGGAAGCGAAGGCACCCCACCTCTTGAGTTTGATTCGTTTTTTCCATAGAAGCTATTTGGTCCTCTAAGTTTAGAAATTTCTTTCTGCATCTCCCCTTTTTTATAATTTTCATAAATTTCTCTTAACATTTAAAAAAAAAAAAAAAATTCTGACAAAACCATTCCGTCATCTTAAATTCAGAAATTTCTTTCAGCATCTACCTTTTTTTTATCGTGTTCAAAACTTTCTCTTAGCATTTTTTTTTTCTAATAGTGGATGTTCAGTGAGGTTAAAAGAGAGTCTTTTCTCATTATCAATGTATAGAAGGTATGAACTGGGGATCAAAGGAATTCGAATTCAATGAAAGATCAGATACATATAGTCTTTGCTCTCCTCAAGGTATAACCTTCCTATACTTCTTAGCTAATGTTAGAGCTCAACCAAACCGTGAGAGTTATCATACATGTCCTGACCATGTATAAGTTGCGAGGAGTTCTTCCAAGAGTTCTTCGTTGAGCAGAGCTTCGAACAATAAAACTCTTAGAGTAAAACGATGGAAGTGTTTTACAAACAAAAGAAAGAAAGGAATATATATATATATATATATATATATATATATATATATATATATATATATATATATATATATATATATATATATATATATATATATATATATAAGGTAATATTGGTTTTAGAAATATGAGGGTGGAATTGTCCATAAAAAATATAATTTTAACACCATTAAAAATTGGGGTCATTTGTCTTTTCTTAAAACTTGGGTATTCAATTATCATTAAGGTAAGTTACAGGGGAGGTAACTGTCATTTTCCCAAAATTTTTTATTAGAAACATGTAAATACGAAGGCACTACATAACCAAACTAAAAACCAAAAAAAAAAAAAAAAAAATAGAAAGAAAAAAAGGAACCAACTTCCACATCCGGCATTGCCATCAACAGAGGATGGAACCCACCAAATTACAGGAAACAAAATCTTGGCCTTTCAAGAGCATTGCAAGCAACCTCTGATAAGAGGAAGATAGACAACCATTCAAAAACTAAGAAATTTGAGACATAGCCGCCAATCTTGAGGGATTATCAGAAATACCATTAACCTCACAAAAGTGATGGCTAATGCACCAATTTCTATTTGTAGAAGAGACGCACTAGCCATTTATTTTCATTGTTCAATTCTTTGACAATATAATATGAAAAAACCAAAAGCTCTGCCCACCCTCTCTATCTATCCAAGGGATGGAAGGGAAGAGGCCTTTGGTGTCCAATCTACTACTGCTGACATGACCCAGTATTTTATCTCGTAATACTCCCTCCACAGCTGCTAAAAAGTCACTTTCAATTCATATGTTCTCAATATCCTTATCCACAGCACACTGTAAGCCAATCATCAGCGCCTGAAACTCAACAAAATAATTTGTACCCACTCACAAATACACTAAAAAATCAGCAATCACCGTACCTATCCCATTTATAAAAACCCCTCCTACTTCTAATTGACCCGAATACCCTGGGAGCTCTCATCAATATTTAGTTTAATTCACCGATCCACTGGCTCTACCCAATTATGTTGAACTATTGAACTACCCTGGAAGCTTTTCAAGGCTGGTGAGATAACCTTAGACTTGTGGCAGCTACCCAATCTATTATAGAAGATATAATTGCCGGTCTTCCTAAGGAAACATCCTTAAGGTCAGATACAATTAACAAAAGAGTAACTGCCACTAATACCCTTTTATTTTTGAAGTAAGCTCTATTTCGACAAAGCCAAATTTGACGACTAGATATAACCTTGCCATCCATATATTCCTTATAAGGCCAACTGATTCTTTATGCTTCCACCATGAAAATTACAGTTCTTTAGAATCGAAACCCAACCACTATAGGTTAAAGAATGCAGTAATCTTCGCCCAAACCTTCACTGAGAAAGAACACTCCAAGAAAAAAATGATAGAAAGATTCAACCTCTCTTCCACAAAAATTACAATTATAAACCAAAAGCACATTACACTTCCGAACCATATCATCTGTAGGAAGCCTAGCATTACTCCACCTCCATGCAAATAATGAATGTCTAGGAGTCAATCCTTTTCCCCAAACAATTCTTACCTGTGACAGTGGCTGAGAGACATTTTGACGAGATTTCAAAGTTGATTTAACTGTGAAAGACCCATCTTTTGTCACTATGCAAATCACAACATCTTGCTTCGAGGCATCCCCCAATGGAATGAGCTTAGCTTGAGGGAAAAAAATATCTTTAAGCAAAACCGAATTAACATTTAGAAAACTCTACTTACCTGTTGATTACAAGTTGACACTGAGAGGGGGGGGGGATCAGTGTCTTCAAAAGCTCTTTTCAATAATATCTTGAAGACACATGTTGCCTTGAACTGACGCCTCACTCCTTGACCACAACAACAATGTCACAGAAGCTCAATCACATACACAGTCGTATACACAATCACCTCGCTACCACACAGTAGCCAGGTCTATCGTGTTGTGCACACCCATCCTGGAAGTCATTCCACGCACTTCACAAAATATAAAATATACACAGTCCACAACATCCATAACACAGATATACATGGTTCACCACTATAGTGTGTGATGACTAGTCCACGAAGTAATGCTTTACGGACTTCGTATATACTCAATATATTTCTTTTAGCTTTGTACATAGCCGGGAGTACATAAACCCAGATTAACTAACATAAAACTAGGAGAACACAATGTGCCTACAATTCAGGTATTAAGTACTAGTGTTCAACATAAGCTGCACACACTACGCTTAACCTGCACCTACGAGAAGCAAACAATAATAATTTTGGGGTTTATAATAATACCCTACAATTTTAGCACAGGCTAGTTAGGTATTCGTCATTTATCACTTACAGCTAGCATATAACGAGTACAAGAAATAATAAAGTAAAACTCATATATGGTTGGAAGACATACGGTCCTTGTGAGTAAGTTCCTTGTACTCAGGGAAGACTCTGAGATGTGTCTCTGTGAGGCCAGGCACAAGTCTGAGATCCACTGGAATCTTCAAGTCTTTCATTTTCTACTCTCCTTCTCTACAACCAAGTTCATACCTCCCTCATTGATAGCTAATACTCACTCTCCCCTTCATTGAAATAGAACATCCCTTCAAGAAGACTTTTCTCTTCAACATAGTCTCAACACATATATGGAGTGTAGGTATATTAAATAAATATATCAAACAGGAACAAGTACACTCCCAAGGACTTTTCCCCAAGAACTGATGTTCTGAACTGATGTTCTTCTCTTTCACTCAGCTTTCTCTATTTCCATCAATGGATCACAAGCTTTCTCTATTTCCATCAATGGATCACAACCATTATGGCTCATCAATATTTCTCAATAAAACCCTAACACATTTTTGGAAGGTTGGTGAAGGATACGATGGCAATACAAATCCACCAAAGCCTTCCAAGAACCCCTTTTCTGCACAAAACCTTCTCTGGTTTTACTTTCTTCTTCTCTACACCACATTTCTCTTAATTCTCCACAAAAGTTTTAAACCTCTTCTTCCATGGCTGATAACGTTAACCAGTTCTCAAGTTTCCCCATTAGAACTTCAACAATCTCATTCATGCCAGGAGATAAAGTTTTTACATTAAGAACACACCAAGAACTCCCAAAAACCCCTTCTTCTTCCTTGTGCATGATTTTCGCTTCTTCTCTTCACTACCTTACTTTCTCAGCAGATAGCCATTTCAAGTATGAACTCGTAGCATTTTGAATGGCTTGATTCCGATATAAAATGAGTGAGATATCAACATTTCTAGAACTCACTGGATGCGTCAGAAAAGGTCAATAAAGGCTGTCGAACGGTAATAAATGGTAGGTGGCCTATAGACCATCCGATCAGAATCTCTCTAGAAGGCTTTTTTTTGCCATTGGATCTCTATTGAGTGAGATTGATCTTAAAAGTTGAACCAACATAATCATTTTAAATAGAATCCAAAAATAGCGCACGGATGCTGATGCGTTACACCGAATTGACACTTCCTTCTTGCATGACAGGAGTTTTGTTGATGAGCCATTGATTGGTCCAAATTAATTCATAATGGTCGTACAATGAACTGAAAAAGGCAGATTGAATAGTGACCATTCGATCAAAGTTTATCATAACTAGAGATGCAATAATATTCAGCCAAAAAAAATCAGACGTCGCACTGCATTGTGTGCGACAAAAATTAGATCAAAACTTTGATTCTATGCTTTGGAAACATGAAAATATGTTGTTTCAACCAATAGGAATTTAAGCCACAGATTCTCACATCTCTTGCAGCTCAGCACATTTTAAGGGGGCCATCCAATTCGAATTCTCATGGATGGCTTTCTTCAAACCAATGGATCAAAAGAACATATCTTCAAAACACCCAAACTGCCCTCACCTTTATGAGAAATAACCCTGTGATCATGCAAAATCCAAGAACCGCCACTGAGGTAAGAAAGCACCGGAACGGTGCTTCTCTCTTCGCAATGCATCAAACATTTGGAAGGCTGGCCTGCATGCCTTTGTACGCGCACGGGTTGGCAACTCTGGCTACCCAGCTTGCCACGTGCGGCCCACGCATCGGCCATGGTGGCTGGACAGGTTAGCTCGTCAGGTTGGACCAAGTTGGGTCCACACATAATTATTTCTCTCCTTTAATTTTCTCTTCTTCATTCTTAACGCTTCATGTCTTCCAGTATTCTCTTCAATTTTTTCTTTAAAAAGAATCAATGCAAGATTAATTCAACCATTTTAACTATTATTTTCGGTCATTGCTTGAACCAACAGTACTCTTCCACAGTTTCTATTATTTCCTGCCATTGCCTGAGCCAACACTTATTATCTCTCTCCTCCATATTTTCTCTCTCATCATTTTTCCTTTTCTTCTCAATGAGATACACTATAGAAAACCATGTCTAAGTCTCAGTCAAAATTCAAACCTTGTATTGAGATCCATCAATTTGCCATATGTGTTCACTTAGGCTCCTAGACACTAAAGACTATTTCAGCTTTCTCAAAAGAATATAGAGAACATTGCCGAGGCTGATTGACTATCATTTTTTAGAGAGTTTCATTCGCCTCCCCTGTACTTTTCAAACTTTCTCTCATCTCTCCCACTTTGTTGTCTACACTTCAGTAAGACTTTGTTCAACTGGGGATGGCAAAAATGGGGTGCTTGCAATAACTTCAACACATCTTTCAACTCTTCATAGGCTCACTCAAGCTCTCACGGCTTTTTTAAATGGCAAACCACCATTCAATGCTTTCAATGCATTGAAAACATACCAAACACCATTGTAGTTCTTCTTGGAGCATCAAACAACATCCATTACTCACAAACACTCATTCAAGCTCTTTATTACAGATTAATAGAACCCCATTGAACCCATGAAAGGTTGGTGATTAGAATTAAGGCTTTCAACCCACACCACACCTTCAAGTAGGAGTTTTTACCCAAAACCTGAGCTTCTTCATAGTTCTTTGTTCCCAAATGATTCCCAATAGGTAGAGCATTCAAAAACAAAGAGACGTAATTTGAACGGTCCGATTTGGACATCAGATCATCAAGTTATGATCGATTGAAGTTAGGCCAATGAAAATAGTCCAAATGGAGTCTTTTGCCACAATTCCGCTCCGCAAGGAATTAGCACCCACTAACATGTCAGCGGCGTTGTCAAGATCTAATTGGGTCCTTAGAGCATCTTCTAATAGAGCCGTCAGATTGATTAGAAAAATGCGGGATGAGAAGATGTTTGTCAAATCTCCTTCATCATGTCTGTCAGCGATCAGGATTAACTGGATCGACCATAACGCACTACGTATGCGTGCTGCACTGATCACGGTGAGAACTACAAGTGTAAGACCCGCACTCTAAAAACTCGGTCTAACCTTGGTTTTGTATCGTGACAGGTCTTCCGATCATCACCGAGCCAGACGGAGCAAGCGGATAACAAACAGGTACGAAATCGGACTGAAGTCGACCAATTATACGATTTTAGGTATACCGGTCGATGGTACGGATGATGGTACCGGTCGACCGGTATGGCCTGCACGACTATGTGCGGGAATTTGGAAATTGGTCTCTGCGGGTCCCGCTTTCTTGATTTCGAATCCTAGAAGTTTCCTAATCCTAGTAGGGTTACTAAACCCTATTTCTAGCCTATAAATACACCCTTAAACCCCTCAAATCCTTTCCATTGTCTCTCACAAACCCTAGAGAAGAGAAAGAGTTTGGAAAGGAGAAGGAGCTAGGAAGAAGAAGGAGGTGCCGCCATTACCGTTGACGAAGCTCACGCTACGCCCGTCAACGGTAAGTGTTGAATCCCCTTCTTATCCTATGTT
Source organism: Protea cynaroides (assembly GCA_028583415.1). Classification (NCBI taxonomy): domain Eukaryota; kingdom Viridiplantae; phylum Streptophyta; class Magnoliopsida; order Proteales; family Proteaceae; genus Protea; species Protea cynaroides. The sequence goes on from CM053271.1 coordinate 26,248,852, forward strand.
AGTTGTGTGGGTGGATCAATACCATGCAAAGTAGGTATTGATCTAAAACCCTAATTAGCCAATAACCCTAAGTTGCCGTCAAACCCTAGATTCGAGGTTTCGAGATGATATTCATCGAAACGAGACTTGAATGAGTTGGGGATAACTCTAACTCAAAGCCTAGACTTAGAATGGATATGAGAAACCACGAAAATCCATGGAGGATGGTCGACGCGCGAAGAACCCATGTATGGTCTTGGAGACATACCGGTCGACTATACCGGTTGCACATAGGCGACCCGGTATGTTCGACCGCTACCTCGGGAGGTTATACGTGGGGACCGGCTGACCATACCGGTCGCCGGTCTCCCACGAGTGCGATCGATACATGCCACCGGTCGGCTACGGAGGGTATTTGAACCATGTTGGTTCGACCAACATGAAACCCAAATAATATATTCTAATGAAACCTAATAATATTGTAGGACTCGGACTTATCGTTTGGATCTTGCGACGGGAGCAAGTAATCGAACGAGCGTCGGTAAGGGAATCGACCTAAACCTAATAATTAATGGACGGAAATCGTTGTTAATCATTGAATATCTATGATGTGATGTTTGTGCATATTCACATGCCATCCTTTACTTTCGGCTATTATTATTGTTCATGCATTCATAGGATGTGATTGTTAGACATGTGATTGTTTTTCGTTGGTGTGTGGAGTGGGGCATGGGCGGGATGGCTCTTCCACGCGGCACCTTTTGTAGTATTCTATCTTAACATGCTTGGTACGAGTGGGGTATCGGGGAAGATCGTGGTACGGTGGTCTCCGATATTGATGTTGTCCCGGCCATCGTTGGGTGGTGCGAGGATTCAGTCGACCCGGCTTGTCCACGATGCTTAGCTCTATCTCTATGCCGTAGGGAGTTGTGTTGGGATAGGGTCTACTGCGATTGTTTCTATCCTAGTGGATTAGTTGCGGATGGGGTATCGGGGGAGGTGAGGTTTGGTGGTCTCCGACCCGGCCAGACGCCTAGCTCCATCTCTATGCCGTAAGCGGTGCGGGATAGAGCATACATTGTTGACATCTAGGATTGGTTAGTTGCGAGCCCGGTTTGCGAGCCACGGCCGATAGGGGCTTAGGTCTTGGATGGGTAGAGTATCGGGGAGGTGCGGGTATACCTAGCTCTATCTCTATTCCATGATGGGTGCATGTGGGTTGGTGGTAGTGTGATTACGTGCGACGCCACACACTCGTGTATATAGAGGTGCGGGGGCCACCAAACCTTTCTATAGACATTGCAAACTTAAAACGACCACAACATAAAATTGGTTGTTACTCATGCATAATATTGTGGCGCGATTGTCTTCGGGTGTGTGTGCCACCCTGTATATACATTGTTTGGATGTTGATCGGGATACACCGTGGGCGATATGTGAGCGCTCCCGATGGAGGTGTAGCCGCTTGGATGTACAGCGGGAGGGCGAGCAGATGCTCATGCCGGTGCCCTTCGCGTGTACCGTGATTTGTTATTTATTTATTTGGTATTTTGTTTGATAAAAGAGATGAATAGATTATATTATGTTGAAGAATAATGTGATAATTTAAATTATCAATGATACCGGTTCATTCATAAAGTCTTCCATTATATTCGATTGTGGTATGTAATTGGTTTGTATGGGTGGACACGACCTTCGAGATCGGTACGTGGTTCAATGCGGTTCACCACACCCTAGTGGACATAATGGGTGTGACAACAAGCATCGTGGACCACTCAAATAAATTGCGTCCAGCCAATTGTGAGGCTCACGGGAGAATCAAGACGTGACCGCTGATATACACCATAGCCTGCCTCTTTTGTAGCCATTATATTTGAATCGTGCTTGTGTGGCTCATTTTCACCATAGATCTCTATCAAATTCATCCGTAGATACCGAAAATGCCCCTGAGATGTATACAATGGCATCTGTAACCATTTATTGTACGAAGGTGATACTGAGTGGGAGAGTTCCAGTAGGGTTTTCTCTCCCCCTGCATTTCATCTAACAGATAAGGGGCATGCATGCGCCCGGGCCTATGGGCATGCGATGGCTGCTGCTGGCGGGCCTGCTTGCGAGTTGCCTTGTGGCCTTTGCTGCAGGGCTGGCTGCTGCTGCTGGCCTTGGCTGCTTTGTGGCCTTGGCTGTTGGCTTCGGCTGCCTTGCGGCCTTGGCTGTGGGGATGGCTGCTGTTGCTGCCCTCGGTTGCCTTGCGGCCTTGGCTGCGGTGCTGGTTGCTACTGTGCTTGCATGGCCTGCAGTCAGGTGCTGCCATGTGGCCTAGGTGCCACCAACTCCGTGGGTCCCACCCACATTTCTCTCTCCTTCTATCATACCATCAGTGCACTCTCTCTCCCTATTCTTCTCCTTTTTCTATCAGCATATTTTCTATGTGAGTGCTATTCATATCATCAGTGGGGTCCACACACATTCTCTCGCATCAAAGTTGGTCTATTTGCCAACAATTACAACACACACTCCAACAAGGTCCTTGATTCATTGCAGCTTTCCACTCACATCATAAAGACACTGAGTATACATGACCCTTAAACAAAAGCAATGAGCCACAACGTCCAACCAGGATTAAGTGATACATTTAACTTATCAATGGTCATGTAGAAGAAGTCACATCAAAACCATGTAAAATTACATCTTCCAGTTAAAAGTGCAATAACAAAAACAACGGCATGGCCGTTATTATAGTCATTCAAGTGGTACTAGCAACCAACTTAATGATACTTATCCATTGTAACGTGGAAATAATCCAATAAGGAGAAACCAAGGGTGCAACGCTCCTTCTAAAAGGTTTGTCATCAAAACTTGCTCGATAAATTCTCTATGTAATATTTATCGTGTTATTAATTCACTGACTTCTTTCTTGTGAAAGAAAAGCCAACCAGTGTTTCAAGTTCCAAAATGCTTATAATCTAATAAATTTACATATCTCACCGGTGAAAGTAAAAGAAACAATCAGGAGATAATAATTTCCACTTTAAACAAGAAATCTCATGGCATACCCGCATACTCTTTCTAGAATGATAAATAAATTAACATAATAAGCAGAACATATAAAGTACTACTCTCAATAATACCCAATGAGTGCCAAACAAATTCAGTCATGAAAACATAATTTTAAAACCTTCTTATTGTCAGTAGGCTTGGTGCCTAACCATAACAATTCATAAGTTCTGGGTTTTGAACCAACTTTGTTCAATTGGTGCCTTTCACAAATTTAGATAAGATGTAGTTAGCATGGACCAATGTCTTCTTTTACAACCAACTTCAAAATAATTAACCACCAGCATAAGAAGTGCAAGAATCATGTGTGAACAACTTAACTATAAACTTGAATATGGCCACAAATTTTAACTTGGAAATACCAACATGATACACACCAACACATTAAAATTGTTCATCACTACTACTAGCATTTCAGTTTACTGTCTTGTACATGTCAAATTTTGACCTAAAAAAAAAATAAAATAATTCAAGTATATATCAACATAAAATCAGCTAGATACAATATATTTATTACTACATAATCAATACAAATATTCCCATATAACATGAGTTCCCTCAAAGTCCAATGGACTTAAAAAATAAACGATATGCTAATTGCATCACACCCATTTATATTTATGCACAGAAGCCATGCCCAGATTTGGAGCATTTCAGTCCATGGGTTTCTCAAAATTGATCTCTGGGCTTTAGGAGAAAGGTGAACGGTATGGTCTTTTTTTAAGTACCCAATGGCCATGTATTCTTGCCCCCTTTCAAAAACAGACACCCATGCCAATGCCAAACGTACAAATCTGTTTTTGGGCTTTGTGCACTCTTCTGTTTATATGCCAACTGAGGTCACATATGTAGAAAACCAGATTTTCAATATAAAAGTAACCAGGCCGCCCTGACAAGGAGACAATGGTAGCGAAGCTTACTCGAGGGAAATGCAGTTAGAGATAACTTGTATTTTTACTAAAGTAGACTACACCAGGGCTGGTTCACTGAGAAGCGTTTCAAAAAGGAGATCTTGGGTATCTCCCGGACGGTTATATTGAAAACAAACTCCTTTGAAATCAAGTGTCTCCCCTTCTTCCTTACCATGCCATGGCAAGTCTTTGTTAAATAACTCCGATGAGAAGAAAAAGAAGGCGTTAAGAAACCTTTAGAGGCGACATATTGGAAGATGTCGACAGGCCTGTAACCGGTGGCTACGAACCCTTTATCACTCCGGGATCAACTAAAGCACCGGCAAGATAAAGTGATTCTAATAAGTTGAGTTAAGTTCCCCTTTCTTTTCTAAGTCAATTATGCTTCGGTCTTGCTTTCTTTTCTCATTAATCTCTCTTCACGCCCCTAACCAATAGACCGTACAATCTTTTGGCTTCGACCCTATTTGACCCGGTCCACGGTGAAATATCAGTGGTCCCTGTAAGGGCCAATAGCAGCGTTTATTCCAACAATACCAGCAAGAGCGTCACCTAAGAGCAGATATGCCGATAATCTCCGTATAATATTATGCTGATATTGGGGCTTTGGAATTTGCAAAGAAATTCCGAATTCTGGAGCGGGACTTATCCCCTGTATCTGTTAAAATGATACGGTCAACCCGATTTAGTGTGGCTTGGATACATCCACCCCCTACTCTTTCTAAAAGATTCAATAGATTCCATTTTTAGCATTCATCATTATTTAATTTCGTTTTTCTTACCTTCATTTAAAATTCAAAAGGATTAAAGCTGGGTATTCAACAAAAGACAATTAAAGCAGTCTTGTATTTTCAACTGATGCATTACGAGGCGAAGTATGGGACAAAGATTATTCAATAAATACAACTGTACGCATGCTTCAAAGCCAGTTCATAAAATCTTTGTCTTTTGCTTTTAGAAGACCATGCATACCTTCCAGAAGCATTAGCTCACTAAGTGTGGGTGGACCACCTTATAGGGTGAGAAGTCAGGAATAAAAACCTACACTGAAATAAGTCGACTCTCGTTATCCCTATTGGTTCTTTCGCTCAATCCTAAACCTAGCCAAGCGTCAAGTTCGCTTACTATATGCTCCGCCCGGCTATGAGGGGTTTGTCTAAACCCCCTTACAGGCTCCATAGATTTAATTAGATTTAATTATTTACAGAGACACACTTAATAACTAAAAGGGCTTTCCCTTCACATGTTTCATAAACATGGTCCAGTGTGGCTCCTTATTGAATCGAAGGGTTCGTCTCCTTATCGGGTGTCTTGAGTTATCTATAGAGTTCTTTTGTTTATACAGGTTTTATACGACTTGCACTTGGATGATGCGTGGAAGTTCAACGTTCTATCCCCTGGAGAGATTTCTCTATCTTTTCTCCATATTTCTTCGGTTTGAAAAGCTTTTAGGAGCTCTTCCCAGGTCTTTAGTTCCTCCCGAGCCTCCTTTAACAACCTGTCTTTCTCTTGAAGCTCTGAGTAAGAGGTTTCCGTTAGGTATTGAGCCTTGTCTAGGTGGAATCGGCAAGATTGTAGTTAGTCAGTGCGCTATACGGCTTTATGCCGTGCTATACTGCTCTATACTTCACTAGTATAGTCAGTCACTTGGCGAGAAAGAAATTAGTATATAATCAGTCGGGGCCAATCCTCTCATTCTTGGTAAGGGCATGGTGAATTCCGTAGTCAAAAAACTCAGGAATAATTGCGTACTTCCCGAATGACGTCCTACTGGTTAAGGACCTGCGGCTACCTTTCCATCAAACCAGACAAGAAGAATCAACGATTCGGGTGGATCCGCTAATCCAATCTGAGCAGTGGTATGGAATCCAATAGCAGGTTCTCAAAGACCTGTAGCCGTGTCAAGTGTAGCTACTACGTCCAGATGCGATAGATGAGATTTACTCCTTTCAAACTATGGCAGCAGTAGAACGAACCAAGGCGCTGTTCCCATTCATTTAGCGCACTAACTTGCGCTCTCACTCTTTGACTGTCCATCCTTCAATATTTTGATCAGGTATGGAATTCTTATCTGAGCTCTTTCCCTACCCCGTCCTCGAGTTCTCCATCATATGATCATTTACGAGTTTTTAGATGCCGATGTTTTGTTCTTCTTCCGTCCGTCAGCCGTAACAAGCCACCTTTATGAAAGTTCGCTTGGGGAGCATAGGCGTGATAGCGGAACCAAATGTTGAGGCTCCACAGGAGCTTCAGTTCGAGGCCATAATCCATTGAAGTTGCACCAGCGGCAAAGACACAGGTTGTTTTGGTGGTAGGAAAGGCAGTTGAGTTCATTGACCCGGATTGGAGCAAACACGCAATACACACGGAGGCAGCGTCTGCCCCTTTGATTATCATATACAAAAAAGTATCTTCCACTTCCCTACCAAATCTCTCTGTATTCTGGCACATAAATGAAGGGATTGAAGAGATTGGCAGCTTCGCTATCACTCATGACTTGGTATAGAGATCTCTCCGTGTAGTCGTCGGCCTTCCCCAAAATGCCTATATATAGTGGTCGGCTGACGGACCTATTCTCCATGTGATTGCTCACACCCTTTGCCTGCTCATGCACACCGCCAGTAGTCTGACAAGCTGTTGAGCTAGCAAGGGATGAGCCCAATGGAGAGTCAGGCGCGCGCCAGAACAAGCAAGCAAGAGATGAGCCCAATGGAGAGTAAGCTAATCGTAGACTTCACTCTATAGTCGGGTAAAGTATCCATTAATGAACATCTATCGATGGGATAAGCAATAGCCAGTTGTTGGCTCTCACCGGCTCTGACTGACCGATTCCGGAACTTCTCCTAGGAGTTGGCTTGACCATTGTCTCCGCTACCAGAAAAGCACTAACGCCCTTGTGTCCCTTGAGCGGGTGATGCCTCTTCCATTAGTGATGGTTCCTCCGATGCCTCCGCTCGGTAGACTGACTGAGCTCACTTCTGATAAAAAGAAAGGATTGTTGAAAGCAATCATGTCATGGTACCAGGATTTCTAAACTGGAGACCCAGGTTTGGAATCTCGTAATCACTTGCCCGACTTCATGGCAGTCTCCGTATTTGTTGTTTGGGTCGATCAAAAGGTGCAGAAATAGCTAGAACTGAATGCGGAAAGTATGGAAAAACATCTCGTAATGTATTTAACCAGAAAATCGATTATGCTCCTGCGGAAGTATCTACTCGTTACGGAGTCTCAGGTGTCAAAGTGCGGATGGAGGATGAGCGGCCTCCTCACCTCCCGCTGGTTGCTTCATTCACTTCATTGAGCCGTAGAATGAAAGATCTCTCCCCAAAGGAAATAAAGGCTCAACATGATTAAGCAAAGGATAAAAATGGATTGATGGGAACACCAAAAATGGCCTCTCTTCATTTCAAGATTGATTGGTACATCTCGAAACTATTAAAATATTCAAGCATAGTTTTTTGACCAGTTTTTGTTGAATGCAACTCAGGAACTTCTGCGGACTATATCCCTTTAACTTCTATATCATTTTTTTTGCCAAGTTAATCAAAGATTTGGAAATGGAGGGTTTCGCTTCTGTGCACTATCAAATGTTTATGAAACATTTGCTTTCTTTCGAAAGTTAGGAATCGAACTCCCGATAGCCTGACTGGTTTGCCTTATTTTCTTTCTGGGGAATGGTTTACTCTAACATCGGGTTATGGCGAGTTCTATCTCAATCTTTTCCTCACAAGGCCTAAATAAATCTCTCTATCCCGGTCCCGGCTTTGGCTAAAGCGAATGCTTATCTTTCCAACTTCTGTGTAGTAGCCTGTGACGGAATGGACTTCCACGGAGGGCGGGCGCCCTATTTCTAACATCAATGGTAGATGTGAAATACGAAGCAAAGCCACTTAGCCAGTCTCCTATTCTCACAGCCAAACTCCCGAGCTCGCTGGACCTGCCTGCACCATGAGCGTAATGCTCACAACTTCCCTCTAGACCTAGCTGCTATTGAAGCTCCATCTATAAATGGATAAGATTTATGTCTTAGTGTATACGAGTTGTTGAAGGAGCAAATCGACCTTTGTACGAACTTTCTTTTGTTCAAAAGTGAGGAAAGAGAGACATGCCAGCCATTCTTCTCTGAGAAACCCAATCCTTTTTTCATAGTTTTCATATAGTAGTGTCCCACAGTAAGCAAAGCTCAAGAATTCATATTTGTCGTCCTCCCGTCTATGAGTGAGCTCTCTCGATTGACTATGAGTGATTTCCTTCATCTTGATGGAGTCTTTTCCTCTAATCCTGTGTATGTGGGTGGGTAACGTGTTTCCTAGGCCGGTTTGGCTTCCTCTCTGGCGGCCACTTTCCTTACCGGTCCGTGGGCCCCCCAAAACACTCCCACTCACAGTGATCCTGAATGGACTCTAATGAGGCTGGGTAGCCTGTAGGTAATTTTCAAGTCAAAAAAAGGGAGAAGCTCTTTCGTTCCTTCTTTACCCGATCCATCCGCCCAAAAAGCCCCCTACCATCAGCCCCTGGAAGAGGAAGAGGAGGCACCTACCGTCGCCTTCAGACTAGCTGCTTTAGCCTTCCTGCTTTAGAGCAGTTGCTTCTCTTTCTTGCTTTTTATATCTTATTTTGTCTTGTCTTAAGCTGTCAACAAGAGGCACTGTCAAGCGTTATCCGAAGGCGTATGTTTGTGGCTTTCCCTCTTTCCTTATCGGCTTTCGGGCTAGCAAGTACTGTATTTTCCTGCATCTAACTAACTCAATCTCTCCATCAGGATCCGTCTGTCTCGAAGCATTACACCCTGCTCTTGCCTCAGCCACTCGATCTCAGCATCTTTAACGCCAAGGGTCTCTCTGAGACAAAAAAGAAATCGAATTTTTGGGTAGAGTGGATCAAGATATTAGAAAGTATCGTTGACAGATCAGAAGAAAGAAGAGTTTGAGACCCTTGTCTCAATTGAATTGCAAGGGATGACCCTTTCCAGATGACTGATAGAGGTTGGACAGATTCCTGTTACCAGAAGGAGGCGCTGTAAGCGATGGATTCACTGGTACATGTTCTGAGCGAGCCTTCGCGTGACGTGAACACTACCTATGAAGTGGAATCCGTCTGTCTTGTCTTCCACCTCATAAGGGAGTTGCGTTCCGAGAGAAAAGAGGTATCGAAGGACGAATTAGGATCGGTGGAATTCCAGAGCGCTCGTATTCATTGAATTTGATTTGCGACGCCAGTGAAACGATCGAAGCACCCCCCACCATCAGGGCCACCTTAGCCAAAGGCTGGTTCCGTCGCCTATATCCAAGTGATTTATTCCAATGACGGAACCACGGGCCAACCAGGATCTCGCTCAGAAGAGGTGTTCGCTCCGCAGGTACCAATTTTAATATGCTAAAACGTCTCCAACCAAAACAAACTATCTATAAAGAGAGAAGGCAGGTCTTTGGACTGAAACAAGATGCACTAACATTAATAATTATGTGCCTCACAAAGATAAAAGGACAGAATAGTTGTCACATACCAAAGGGAATAATTATCTGCCTCACTAAAAATTATTTTATTATAAATGATCTTCTTTTACCATGTACATTATTCTTAGGTACATCATTCGTACTCGGATTTGCGAAAATTCATTTAAACCAAAGGTTGCGAAGGTTCAATCCAAAATCCAAACAGTCAACTAATAGTTAACAAATTATAAAGCCACCATACCTTTTATGAATAGATGGCAAACGCCGGCTCTTCAATTTTGTGCATGTAAGGAACCATGCCAAGTGGAAATATCTAGAAGGCTTTGTACGGAAACAACTCTTATGACAATCAACGCATTTTAAGTGACTTGTTGGATTGTTCATTGGACAAACAATACAAACAATGTACAAACCATTATACTTAACCAACCTAAATATATTTATTTATTTTTTTCTTTGGCAATCATTGCATCCCTGTAACCAAGAGGAATTGCGACCATCCTCAAATTCTCTTCACAGCCTCACTTAAACCTTCCTTCAACTGAATTAGGAAGACTATTACATGGAAATGTAAATTGTTGCTATGGAAAGAACAAAACCATATGCAAATATGCATATAACAAATATGCATATAACAATAGCATCAAGCAAAACAAACCTGAACTTAGAAATTTCAAAATGAAAGCCAACCCTTTCACGTTCTCTAGAAAAAGTATTAAATTCAAAATTTTGATTTTAGATTGTTATGATAGGAAAGGGAGTGACAAACTCTTTCCACTCTTGAGTGAACCTAATATGAAACAATTAAATAGAGAATAATATTCCAAGCATAATAATATCTACACGCATAACACAAAGAATTTTTACTTGGAAAACCTCCCCAATGTGAGGAGTAAAAGTCACGGGACCGTAGTCCACTCAAATCTCTTCACTATCGCCAAAATATGGGAATACAAGAGTCTTCTCTAGTTAGAACTAAAGACATACAATAACATCATTCCTCAAAAACATAATATTCTTGGCATATATCATCAAAAACATCTACAACAATATGTTCTAGGAATACACTATCAACAACTCAAATACCAAGATGAAGATTAAAAGAAATCTCACCCGAATAGGTTAAAATGTTAATTATCAGACTGATCTAGAAGACTCCAATCGTCAATCGCACCGTTTAAAATGAGAAACTTTCATTATGAATCTGCTGTCCAAATTTCAGCCTAATCGAACCACAGATGACTTTCTGATCCTCACCTTGATTGAAACCTCGTAGCTTTCGTCTCTTCTCTGTTTTGGGCAGACAACAACTCACTAAACGTCTCTTTTTCTTCTTGTGTCATTCTAATAGGGTTAAAGAGATAAAATCCTAATTCAACTACATTTGAAAAAGTTACTTAAGTGCCCTTACTCCATATGGGTTTATAAGTAATGGACCATCCTCTACATAAGAGGGAAATCTAAGCCAACGTGTTGTAGAAATGAAATAAAAAATAAGAACATTAAATGAGAATCACGATGTTTCGAAAAACAAAAGGGAATACCATAAACATGCACTTACTTCAATGATTTATTAAAGAAGACAGTAGAGATAGTCACTCAAGATGATGACGATACAAGCTGAGTCGTACCACAATCGACACTGTCCTAAAGTCAGAATTTGTCCTCATAGGTGCAACTGGGTTATGATGCAAATCTGGCTCCAAGATAAACTAGCCTTGGCTTCTGGCAGCAAATATGCACTTGTTTGATGCACCTCTTCAAGTACGTTAGAGTTGTACTTATGTCAAATACAAGGCGATAATGCAATTTCGGAAAAATAACGGTGTTTCGAAAAACAAAGGGGAAGACCCTTGGTATGTGCTTACAAAGAGGGAGAGAGAGAGAGAGAGAGAGAGAGAGAGAGAGAGAGAGAGAGAATCAAGTAAAGAAAAAAAGTTTTTCTAATTAATCATTAAATTTAAGGCTTTTCCCTCCTCTATTTATAGAGGAGAACATATCTTTTCAAGGCACCCCTATAGTAAGGGGATGTCTCTCCAAATCAACATGCCTTTGCAAGACACCCCAAGGAAAAGATGTATCTCTTGTAAAGACAGTTCATGGATCTTGGTCAAACGGATTAAACCATTACCGACCCAACAATTCCGGGTTAAATGGGTTAAACCATTACCAATTCAATAGAAGCCAAATTAAAACTCAGCCCATCCAAGGGGTCTTGGGTTCTAATCTCACAAGCCTCATACTGAGAAAACTAAAACTAAACATATATTTTTTATTTTAAAACTTTACTTAATAAAAATCGATAAAATACAACAATTCCCCACACATTATGAGATGAATGAAGTCAAAAGTTCAAAATAATACAATAATTGTATCCTCAAAGCTCAAATGATGCAAAAACTATAAAAAAAGACGCTGCAAATAACAGAGATTCGTACATACCTAAAACCAGATTCAACAAGAGAAAAATTATTGAAAACGAAGATTAAACAAGATATTAATCACCAAGCTTGTCATAACAATAGGAAAATACAAATAAAAATTGAGAAAATTCATGAATATATGTTTAATTGTGTGATCATTTTCTGTTTTTTTTTTATCATGTTTCTACTTTAGAAAAATTCTCTCATTCTCTTTCATTCTATTTTATTTTAGCATTTTCCTATTTTTTATTGCATGTTTGGTGATTATGAAGTATCATGTTTTAACCTTCATTTTCCTTAAATTCCTTTGCTATCGAATCTAATTTCAGGTATGCATGTGTATAAAACTATGTTATTCGGGATGGCATATTTTGGCATTTTGGAGATTCAATGGTGAAATCTAGGAATAAGATAGACTTCTATTTAGTATTTTTTTTTTTTTGACACTTTTTATTTTTGCAGCTGTATTATCATTTATGGGTTTTCTTTTTATTTAAAATAAATAAAAATAAAGCAATTTTTTTTTTTGTTTTTGCCATAAATGTTTTTTTGCCTATTTACTTGCTGAAATAAATAGGCACGTGTTCTAAATTGAAAGTACTCCTGACATTTTACGTTTACCTGAAACAAAAACGACTTCAATTGTTCAGTGGAAGGAGATTGGTTTTGGCCAAACCTCCAACCACTCAGCCACATCTTCTGGCACTCCCAATTGAAGATCACCTCATCCTGATCACAGAAGGAAGTTACCTCACAATCATAAATCTAGCTGGCTGGGCATCTCTCATATTGCAATCAAGGCAATAAAATATATATTTTTATCAACCATGGTTATGGAGGTTATTCAGATGAAGCAGAAGCGAATAGTATCAGACTAGGCATCCAGTGACCACACTCGTAAACATTACTTCGGTTTCAATCTGGAATGACTCCCAAGATCTTGTAGTCTAGATCGCCAAGAAGACCAACAATGGCCATGGCCAAATTTTCATATTTTGTTTGATATTTCGTGGTATTTAAAGCCCAAACCCTTCATATTCTTGGCCAAATAGAAGAAGATTTATTGAATCTCTTATGAGATCCATTTTCTTTGACATATTTTGGCTCTCATGAATAATAGGATGATCAGACTTGATCGAATAGCGTAGCTTGCACAAGGGCTTATTATCTCTCAATTAAGGGTTTTAAAATGAACTAAAACTGTTTAGTGAAATTGAATCGAACCATTTTAATTTAAACTGTGAATTGATTATTAAACGGTTCAATTTTAATATAAAAAACAATCGCTAATTTAACGGTTCGATTTTGGTTTCTAGAATGAGTCCGTTTAAAACTAATTGTTTGGAACCATTAAAACTAATTATATCATTACTTTAACTCCTTAGTGCACAAGGTATATTCATATAAATAAATTTAAATTATTTTAGTACTTTCCACATGGCCTACTATCCCTAAATCATAAACCCATCATCATAATTATTGACAAAAAAAATTATTTAAAATTATTCTAATGATTTCTATCCCTCTCTCTCTCTCTCTCTCTCTCTCTCTTGCACCAAACCATTTGAAAACTGGATAATCGAAACCGATAATCATCAGTTTTATACACATCTTGAAATCATTTGATAAACGATTTGATTTCGGTTTTACCTCATTCACACATAACGTAACAAAATCGAACTATTAAACCGAAACCCCATTGTTTAACACCTTTAGTCTCAATTTAGATATGAACACTAAGGGCACCTTCTTAGGGTTTAATTTACACAGAAATCCCATAGCACCACTACTGCCTTTGATCATTCTAGATCCCCAAAACAGATGATAATCCTCATTACATCTCTCCATGAGCTTGTCATAGACAAGGACCTCTAGTAGATAGAAAATTTATGTACTGGAATACTTGTCATAAATGAATTCACAAGTTGAAAAACTAGTACTAGGGCAGGTTTAAGGAGGAGAACTGCCCTTAATTAGCTGCCCTTTCTTCTTCTTTTTCTTTTTTTTTTTCCTACTAGGAATCAGTAAAATTTTTTTTATTTGAAACAAGTAAATACGAAGGCACTACATAAGCAAACTAAAAACCTAGAAAGAAAAGACGAAAGAAAAAAGGAACCAACTTCCACATTCGGCATTGCCATCAGCAGAGGATGGAATCCACCAAATTACAAGAAACAAAATCTTGGCCTTTCAAGAGAGTTGCAAGCAACCTCTGATAAGAGGAAGATAGACAACTATTCAAAAACTGAGAAATTTGGGACGTAACCACCTATCTTGAGAGATTATTAGAATAGCCATTAACCTCACAAAAGTGATGACTAATGCACATATTTCTATTTGCAGAAGAGACGCACTAGCCATTAATTTTCATTGTTCAAATCTTTGACAACATAACATGAAAAAACCAAAAGCTCTGCTCTCCCTCTCTATCTATCCAAGGGATGGAAGGGTAGAGGCCTTTGGCATCCAATCCACTACTGTTGACAAGACCAAGGTATTGTTTTTATTTTTTTATTTTTTATGAATGGACCAAGGTATTGTTATTTTTGTAGCTTGAAATCTGGGTTTTTTTTATGACTATTATGGACTATATCATATCCTTTTCTTTTATTAAAGAGAAAATAGGAAGGTTGTGGGAAAAATGATTACCTATTCCGTCAATCACTTTTCTGCCATAAAAATAATCATGAGAGTGGGAGTAGACGATATTTTGAGTTAGCCACAAAACGTAAGAGAAAGAGAGAAAAGAAATAGAGAGAGCAACTAGGGTAATTTTTCATTGTTAAAGCGGGTTGCAATCTTGTGTCGTGCCACTTTATAAGGTGTACTTTGTATTCTTCTCTCTCTCCTTGAACTAATGAGAATCTCCTCTTGCCCGTGGACGTAGATCGCATTGATCGAACCACGTAAAATTCTTGTGTCGTTATTGTTTATTGTTTATTCTAATTTCATACCAACATTACCTGTGTTCTTCCGCTGTGTTTGACGTAACAAAGGTATCAACGCTTTGATTCGATTTCAAGGGCTTTGTGTTCGTAATGGCTTCTATGAAATTTTCAGTGACTCCTTTCGATGGTCAGTACAATTTTGGATTATAGAGGATAAAGATGAAAGCTTTGCTACGGCATGAAAGTACGGTCATGGCTTTCGATGAAGAGTACCCAGAGTATAGGACTAAAGCTGAAATTAAAGAGATGGATGAGAAGGCTCACAATGCCTTGCAATTGTCACTTTTCAATCAGGTGTTTCGTGAAGTTGTTAATGAAGAAACAACAGCTGGGTTGTGGGCAAAACTCAAAATCTCTACATGAAGAAATCTCTTACAACGAGGTTGTATTTGAAGCAATGTCTTTATACTCTAAAGATGAAAGAAGGTACGCCCTTCCAAGATGAAGATCAAACCCTTATTGTATTGTGTTCCTTACCTGACTCGTATGAAAATTTTGTTAACTCTAAGCCGTATGGGAGAAACTCCATGAGTTTAGAGGATGTGAATGCCTCTTTGAATTCTGCTGAGTTGAGTATAAAATTGAATGGGAAAAGTACTGAAAGTCAGGTTAATGGTTTGCTTGTTAAAAGTAGACCTAAGACCAATGAGGGTGGTAAAGGCAAATTAGGTAATCGTTTTAAGTCCAGATCGGGCTTAGATAAGAAGGAGGTTGAGTGCTACTATTGTCACAAGAAAGAGCATTACAAGTCAGGGTGTCATGCTCTTAAGAAGAAGGAAAATCAACAGGGTCAAGCTTCAGATTCTGCAAATGTGGCAAAGGCTAATAAAGCTGATGTTGCTGAGAATGTTCTCGTCGTATGTCCCTTGGATGGCCGTTCTGATTGGGAAGGGATTTGGATACAGGTGCATCTTATCATATATGTCCAAACAAAGATTGGTTCACCACTTACAAGGCTGTCAAGGGTGGTTCAGTCTTGGTGGGAAACAACACAGTCTGCAAGACAGTTGGTATTGGTACAGTTTGCCTCAGGTGTCATGATAGGATAGTGAAGACTTTGAGGGATGTGAGGCACATCCTAGACTTGAAAAAGAATCTTATTTCCTTGAGTACCTTAGACTCCATTGGGTGTTCCTACACATGTGGAGGTGGAGCTCTTAAAGTTTCTAAGGGTTTATTAGTTGAGATGAAGGGTAGCCAAGTGAATAGCCTCTATGTTTTGTAGGGTAGTACTGTGATAGGTTCTGTAGATATGTCCTCATTTTCTGATTCTGACAAGGACACGACTCACTTGTGGCATATGTGCTTAGGCCACATGAGTGAGAGATGTATGACTATTCTGAGTAAACATGGTTTGCTCTGTGGTGATCATACGCCATCACTTAACTTCTATGAGCACTGTGTGTTTAGGAAGCAAACCCAAGTCTACTTCTCAATGGGTTCATATACGACAAATGGCACATTTGACTACATCTATTCAGATTTGTGGGGACCAACTCAAGTTCCATCTAAAGGTGGTAATCTCTATTTCTGATAATATTGATGATTATTCCACGAAGGTTTGGGTTTATTTTCTCAAGAGTAAAAGTGATGTGTTCGAAAATTTCAAGAAGTGAAAAGTTATTGTGGAGAATTAAACTAGAAAGAAGATCAAACGTCTCAAAACAGATAATGGTATAGAGTTTTGTAGTGGTGAGTTCAACAAATTCTGTACAGATTCAGGGATCGTACGACATCACATGGTCAGATACATTCTTCAGTAGAATAGAGTGGCAGAGTGTATGAACATGTCCTTGATGGCGAGTGATAGGTATATGCTCTCCAACTCTGGATTAGAAAAAGATTTTTGGGTTGAAGCTGTTAAGATGGCTTGCTCCTTGGTGAATTATTCTCCTTCCACTGGCATTGAATGTAAGACTTCAAATGAGGTATGGTCAGGTAAACCTAGTGACTATCAAATTTAAAGGTATTTAGATGTCCTACTTATTATCATGTTAAAGATGGTAAGCTTGAGCCCAGAGCTAAGAAATGCATATTTGTTGGTTAAGCTGATGGTGTTAAAGGATATCATTTGTGGAGTTTGGAACCTGATTTTCCTAAATTCATTATTAGTAGAGATGTTACTTTTAATAAAAAAATATTTGCTTAATCATGGGAAGGTTTTTATTGAGTCTACAGGTAATGTAGAGAAGACTATGGATGAGGTGGAGCTTAAGGTAGAGCTTGAGAGAAAGACTTCTCAAAAGTCATCTCCAAATGTTACTTCTACAACTAAAGATGAGCAACATGATTCAAGTTCAAATGATGATGAGGTAAAATTTGAACAACCTTATTCGATAGCCAGTGGGAGGGAGAGGAGGTAGATTAGACGTCCTCAAAGATATGTCTATGCTGAGTTAGTGGCATATGCTCTCACTGTAGCTGAAGATATGGGTATTCAGGAGCCATCCACCTATTCTGAAGCTATCTTCTATGCTGAGTCTGGCCAGTAGGCTATTACTATGGCAGAAGAACTTGAGTCTCTTTACAAAAATCAAACTTGAGATTTGGTGAAATTACCTAAGGGTACTAGGGTCATAGGAAGCAAAAGGGTTTTCAAGAGGAAGGAAGGGATCCCATGGGTTGAGGATGCTAGATACAAAGCTCAGTTAGTGGTTAAGGGCTATAAGCAAAAGGAGGGAATCGACTATGATGAAGTGTTTTCTTTGATTGTATAGCATACTTTTATTCGTGTGTTGCTAGCCATGGTTGCTCTACATGATTTGGAGCTTGAGCAGCTTAATGTCAAAACTGTATTTCTACATGGTGAGCTTGAGGAGACGATTTACATGTCTCAGCCAGAGGAATATTCCGTGGAAGGTAAAGAAGATCATGTTTGTAGATTGAAGAAATCTTTATATGGCCTGAAGCATTCTCCAAGACAATGGTACAAGAGGTTTGACAGTTTTATTCTTAGTCATGGGAACTCGAGATGCATTTATGATAGTTGTGTGTACTACATGGTGTTGGGAGATTGTTATTTTGTAAATCTTTTGTTATATGTGGATGACATGCTCATTGCTACAAAGAACATGTCTCATATTCAAGTTTTGAAAAGACAACTTAGTGATGAGTTTGAGATGAAAGATCTTGGTGTAGTGAAGAAGATCTTTGGAATGGAGATTCAGGGAGACAGAAAAGCTGGAAAATTATATTTTTTGCAAAAGAGTTATATTGAAAAGGTGCTTGAGTGCTTTGGGATGCAAAAAGCCAAGCCTGTTATAACTCCCTTGGCTTCCCACTTTAGGCTCTCAGTTTGAGACTCACTTCAGAGTGAAGCCGAGAAGAAGGAGATGTTTCAAATTCCATACTCTAGTGTAGTTGGTAGCATTACGTATGCCATGGGTTGCACTTGTCCAGACATTACACATGTAGTCAGTGTAGTGAGCAGATATATGGCTCAGCCAGGGAAGGCATAATGGCAGGTAGTGAAGTGGATTCTTAGGTATCTCAGAGGTACATCAGATTTGGGTTTTGTCTTTGACAGGAGTGCTTTGAGAACCTCAATTGTAGATTTTGTGGATTCTGACTTTGCAGGTGATCTCGATAAAAGAAGATCTTCAACAGGTTATCTCCTTACGCTTTTTGGTTTAGCTATTAGCTGAAAATCGATCTTGCAGTCAACAGTGGCTTTATCTACTATGGAGGCAGAGTACATGGTAGCAGCAGAAGCTGTAAGGAGGCCATTTGATTGAGGAATCTAGTGAGTGAGCTTGGACTTCAATAGGAAGCTAGTTCAGTTGTCTTTTGTGACAACTAGAGTACAATACATTTGACCAAAAACCAAGCACATCATGAGAGGACAAAACACATTGATGTTAGATATCATTTCATTTGTGAAGCAGTTGCTGAAAGAAACATCATGGTGAAGAAGGTTAATACCGCAGACAATTTAGTGGATATGTTGACTAAACCGGTTACAGCCAACAAGTTTAAGCATTGCGTGGGTGGCATTTGTACTTGATTGGTAGCCCTTATTAGGGCATTGGTGGCAAGAGGAGAGGTGTTCTCTAGTTTAATTTCTGAAATGAATAATTCTTTCTCACATCTCTTGTTTCTTACACCGAATTAGCTTACGTAAGCTTACATATGTGTTTGAGATATTGTTCATATTCTAGATGGTTTGAGGTTTTCAAGCCAAGGTAGAGATTGTTATTTTTGTGGTTTGAAATCTGGGTCTTTTATGGTTATTATGGACCATATCATATCTTTCTCTTTTAGTTAGAGAGAAAATAGGAAGGTTGTGGGAAAAGGATTCCCAATTCCCTCAATCACTTTTCTCCCATAAAAATAATCATGAGAGTGGGAGTAGATGATATTCTGACATAGTCGCAAAGCATAAGAGGAAGAGAGAAAAGAAATAGAGAGAGCAACTAGGGTTCTTTTTCATTGTTGAAGCTGGTTGCAATCTTGTGTATTTGTGCTGCTTTATAAGGTGCACTTTGTATTCTTCTCTTTCTCCTTGATTTAATGAGAATCTCTTCTCGTCTGTAGATGTAGATCGCATTGATTAAACCACGTAAATTGTCATTATTGTTTATTGTTTATTTGAATTTCATACAGCCATTACTTGCGTTCTTCCACTGTGTTTGACGTAAGAAGTATTTTACCACGTAACACTCCCACTACAACTGCCAAAGTGTCAGTTTCAATCCATATGTTCCCAATATCCTTATCCATAGCACACTATAAGCCAATCATCAGCACTTGGAACTTAGCAAAATAATTTGTTCCCACTCCCAAATACACTAAAAAAAGTAGCATCACCATACCTATCCCATATCTGAAAACCCCTCATGCTTCTGATTGATTACCCTAGGAGCTACCATCAATATTTACTTTAATTCACCGATCTACTAGTTTTTCCCAATGATGTTGAACTACCCTGGAAGATTTTTGTGGCTGGTGAGATAACCTTAGACTTGTTGTAGCTACCCAATCCGTTATAGAAGATATAATTGCCGGTCTTCCTAAAGAAACCTCTTAAAGGTCAGATACAATTAACAAAAGTGTAACTGCCACTAATGGCCTTTTATCTTCAAAGTAAGCTGTATTTGGACAAAGCCAAATTTAGACGTAAGACTACATATAACCTTGTCATCCATATATCCCTTATAGGGACAACTGATTCTTTACGCTTCCACCATGAAAATTACAATTCTTTAAAATTGAAACCCAACTACTGTAGGTTAATAATCTTCGCCCAAACCTTCACTAAGAAAGAACACTCTAACAAAAAATGATAGAAATATTCAACCTCTCTTCCACAAAGATTGCAATTAGAAATCGAAAGCACATTACACTTCCGAACCATATCATCTGTAGGAAGCCTTGCATAACTCCACCTCCATGCGAATAGTGAAACCCTAGGAGTCAATCCTTTTCCCCAAACAGTTGTTATCCGTGGCAGTGGATGGGAAACATTTGAAGAGCCTTCAAAGCTGATTTAACTGTGAAAGACCCATCTTTTGTAACTATCCAAATCAAAACATCTTGCTTCGAGGCATCCCCCAATGGAATGAGCTTAGCTTGAGAAAAAAATATCTTTAAGTGAAATCGAAAAACTCCACTTACCATTAATAATAATTCTAACACTGTAGCTCAGAAATTCTTGAACAACCTCTTTAGCTAATTAAACTAATCTTCTCCTGAATGGAAGAATTACCAATCCAATATCCCTCCAGAAGTCTATACTTCTTCCATCACCAATCAACCAACGATAATGCTTTGTCATCCATCTCCACACTTTCTTCATCCCTAGCCATACAGCCGAAGGATGGAGAAAAGTTTTCATTACACCATTATGATTCAAATTGCACTTCAAAAAGTTTTCCAAAACCGAAGTAGAGGTTTTGACAACCCAACACTATTTAACAATGATAGCATGATTAATATCACACAAATTCTTTATACCAAAACTACCATCTTTTTTGGCCGACACACCCTTCCATTCCAGACTGTCACCAGCTTCCTTTTGTTAGAATCACCGCTCCATAAAAAATTCCACATCCAAGATTCCAAATTGAACTCAAAGATAATGGCCAGTAGCAAACGTCAAAGTTGTGAATTAGAGTTCTTGATAACACTGAACAAATAAGCTCAACCTGTCCAGCCAGAGAGAGTAATCATTTCCATCTTGTAAATTTTTGTTTAAATTTATCCTTAAACGCCATACAAAATTCCTTCTTTAGACGCAATTTGAAGATATCTACTCCAAAATAATTAGTTAGAAAAACACAAGCAGAAGACCCCATAATAGACTTAATATGGATTTTCTGAGTGAGTTCCATTTTCCCAAAAAAGATTTAGCTTTTAGCAAGGTTAACTCACTCGCTGGACTACATACTATTGATACTTACCCAAGAATAATTTCAGTGCTTTAACACTCATAATTTCAGCTGCCATGAAGGTAAAGATGTTATCAGCAAAAAGAAGATGAGTGGGATTACACACCTCTTTAGGACTAGGAAGAGAACAAATTTGTCTTGTGTCTCGAAGAAAACTAAGACCCTCCATAGAGCTTCTTAATATAAAATGAATAATAGATGAGATAAGGGATTGCCCTTCTACCCTTCTCTAATCCTCGGGCTGCTTAAAAAAAACCCCTCATTGTACCTCCATTAAATAGGACTAATAATCGGGCTGACATAAGCATACTGTGAGCCCGAGTGTTTACGACTTCAGAGAATCCAAATCAGCAGATTACTACACAGGAATTCCCATTCCAAAGTATCAAAGGCCTTTTGCACATTTAATTTCAGGTCAATACTTCTCCTATCACTTTCTTAGCCATCAATGTAGCAAGCTCTGATGCTAGACAAATATTATTAGAAATCAGACGGCCCTTGATCTTCATAAATTACCTTTCCCAGAATTCTGCCCAATCGACTAGATAAGATCGTTGGTATTATTTTAAGAAAAAGTTACTGACACATATTGGCATGAACTAGTTAAGCTTGAATGCTGAATCCACTTTGGGAATAAGTGAGATGAAACAGTTGTTTATTCCCTGGGATCTCCCTCGAGATGAAATTTTTTATTTTTTTTTGTAAAGAATGACAAACATCCAATACCAACCACTCTCTAACATTCCTAGAAGAAATGATATGGAAACTCATTTGGGCTAGGGGCACCTGATGAACTTGATATGACACTGAGAGGGGGGGGTGAATCAGTGTCTGAAAATTTTCCCTAATTATTCACTGCTCCCCAGAGCTGATGGAGACTTAACTTTTCACATACACACAAGCGCATGCAAATCTACCTTGCTACCACTCAGTGGCCAGGTCTACCAGATTAGCACACCCATCCTGCAAGTCATTCCATGCACTCCAAAATATATAGAAAAAATAAAGACAGTTCACAATACAGGATATACGTGGTTCACCAACACAGTGTGTGATAGCTAGTCCACAGAGTAATGCCCAACGGGCTCCGTATATAACTCAATACACTTCTTTTTGCTGTCTACACAGTTGGGAGTACATACACCCAATTTACCCAGTATAAAACTAGGAGGGCACACATGTATCAGGAATTCAGGTATCAAGTACCAGTGTTCATCACACGCTGCACACCACGCTTAACCCGCATCCACGGGAAGCAAATAACAATTTTTTTAGGCTTATAAATTTGCCTTACAATTTTCCCCCACTAGCTAGGTATTCAACAATTTGCACCTACGCTAGCATACAATAAATTGAAAGCATAAATAGATAAGGAATTGAAAAATCTCACAAGCAATGCTTTCGAATGACCAACAATATCCCTGAAGCTTCACACTGCTCTCAGGTACTCTCTAACAGCCTTCAATGATGATAGAGATTGATTCACAAAGCACACCTCATCGACAGGCTTCCAATCTCTTTCACACAATCCATAATCACCATGAATATGAAAATAAAAACTCTACTAACCTCTCATAGGGTTTTAGCACTCCATTGATGCATAGAGAAGAGGTAGTTGGTGATTCATCACTCCCACAGGCACGAAATCCTAAAAAAACCCTTTTTTAAGCTTCAAAACCCTATTTTTGATTTTTTTTTTCTTCACTTTTACGACTCCCAACGGCTCTCAATGTATAGAGCATCCAAAAATATGAAAATTGCAACTTGAACGGACTGATTTGGAGCTCAGATGAAGAAGTTATGGCAGTTTGAAGTTTGGCCAATCAGAAAATTCAAAATGGAATCTTTCGGAGCCATACCGTGCACCTGCGCTACACTTTAGAGCCGCCGCCTTATGCGCTGTCGAGATATGATAGGCGCTCAGAGAATCTTCCTTAAAAACCATCGGATCTTCATTAAAAAAGCGGAATTTGACATGATTCGTTGGATCTGAATAAGTTGCGTCAGGCGCGATCGGAGATTAGATAGACCGTTGGATCTGGATCAACCGTGGCGTAGTACCGCGCATGCGTGACACAGAATCAAGGACCCTGTTTTATATAATAGGGATCACCATATTAACTTGCGTTTGTCCAATAATATTGCAGGCGATGGAATCTTGACGTTGCCACCGCACTACACTCGAGCCCGCCTTATCAGAGGCCATCCAATCTAGATCTTGACGATGTGGCTCAAATCCAGCCGTCCAATCGGTTTCTTTTCTCATTTATGATAATTACAGCATTAATCTTCAACTTTTGATAATTGCAAATAGGCCCCGGAACAAATGTTTAAAGGGTTTTTTTGAGCGATCCGACGGAAACTATGATATCTCTCTCATCCTACGTCGGAATTGAGTGATTCAAGTTGTGTTGGAAAGCTAACTCGACGCTTTACATCTTTCCAATGTCGGATCTCTATGAACCTGCTGCAGGACCCCCCAAAAATAGGCTCAAAGTTAAAACTCTATCAAACATTGGAATTTGAACCCGAAACTTTGTGTGCATGCATACCAAGTGTCGTGGGCTACCGTGTTGACATGTCACCTTGCCATCACACCCATGGGTCCCACCCACAGTCTCTCTCCTCTTTCTCTTTCTAGTTTCTCTCTCCTTATTCTCTCTCTTCATCTTCTTTCTTCATGTAATGCTTCAAGATGCCACAACATTGCCTTATCATTAGAAACTTGGCCACATCACCAGAAACATTGTCAGATCATCAGATCATCAGTTTCTCGTTACTCTTGTTGACCACACCATCAATGGGGCCCACAGATAGTCTCTCTCATCAAACTCAGTGTAGAATACAATTCAACTCTCTGCAAGTCATCTGAAACACATGTAGAACACTATAGAACACACATACGAGGTTGCCCCATCTTTGCCATTGCAATGACACTCCATCTCCTATACTGACACTCTCTCTCCTCATTTTTTTGACTATATGCTTACAGACACTGTCACATCAGTCAAGTTGCCAACAATGACAACATAAAGACCAACAATCTCCCCCTTTGGAATTGTTGGCAACTCATTCTGCACATTCACTCTTTCTCCCCCTTTGACAACAAATACAAAGGGACATGCCACATAGGAGTGCCCACCGCATCTTTCTAATCCATTCAAATATGTAAATACCAAAGGACTCCCCCTAAGTCCGTCATAGGGAGCAAAAAGGATATAACAAATACACATCGCTCCTCCTATCACTGGTGCAAAGAAGGCCACACTCTGACACTGTCATGGATGACTGTAGTAATTGTTTTTGATAACATATTAATGCAAAGAAGTATTTCTAGCTGCCATATTATGATTGAAATAACATTGCTCATCTGATGTCTGCTCCACCAAGATGCAATAACACAAGGAATTATACCATTCACCTGATGATTCCAAGCACTTACACTCTTCTACAATCAACAAAGTCTGTCTGGGGGCAAGAATGAACATGTAGTAAGCTCCCCCTCTCCATGTGCACCTCAGTGCACCTAGTGCCTAGGAGGTGTGTTCCCTCTCACACCCAACTTTGGTGGTGTAGGGGTGGTATATGCCTTTCTCTCCACACTGCATGACCATTCACCTTGGCCCTTTGTTTGGGCTTCTCCACAGACGCTCTTTTCTGACAATGCCTATCAACTAGGTCAGTCACAGTCCTCTGTCTCTGTCTAACCACACCAACTGAAGACCTCTCTACTGTCTTCTTTCTCCATACACTGTACAAATCCATATGAGACTAATCATTGAACTGAGACCACACCTTGGCCTGTTTTCTGAATTGGCTTCTTGAACCTCTTCTTTTTCTAGTTCTAGAAAGCTGATAATCTCTCTCTGCATGAACAAACTGGGGGGTGAGCACTGCCTTGCATCGCTTGGCCCAATGCCCAAGTGTATGGCATCTAAGGCACTCAACTGGCCTCATCTGGGGTGACATGGATGTCTTCCTCTCATAATTACTAACACAAAATCTAGATGTGCAATTTTCACTCCTATGCCCATACCCATTGCACCTGTGAAAATATCCATGAAAATGTGATTGTCTCATAAGGGAATGCCTATGCCAACTAGGTGTGGGTCCATGCCTCATGGTGTGTACTACCTGTCTCTGCTGGAAAACCTGCTGCCTGTGCCTTTGATGACTGGACCTACTGAATCTGCTCTGCTCAACTGGTCTCTGCTGATGAATTCTATCATTCCTATCACTTTGCATACTGCTTGTCTTCTCTGTCTGAGCTCTTTGCTGATAAACACCTCTACATTGTGCCTGGTGTGATGAAGGTCTTGCATCACTGTGACTCTGCTTTCTCTGCTGGGGAATACCTCTATATTGTGTCTGGTGTGCTGGAGGTATTACATCACTATGCCTCTACACTCTCTTTTTTTATCTCTTATTTTGGGTCTTTACCTGTGATCTGCTTGAGCTTTGTCTCTGTGGCCTATTAAATGTCTCAACATGCTCTGTAGTAGAATCAAAACTGATGGTGGATGGAGTTTGACAATTTCCACTCTGAGCTGTACATCTGGTGATCTCCTCAACCACTAGTGGGATGCAACTCTGACTAATCTGCACCTCTATCAACTGAGCTCTCAACGTAGTGATCTCCCTCTCAAGATCCCTACACATCTCATCTCTGTTGATGACCTGAGCCTCTAAAGCTATAATGACAAAGCTGAAGTCCTTTACTTGTGTCTTCAAAATTGAAATAGTCTTATTTGTACTATGAAGGTCACAAGATACAACTATGAGTCTCTCTCTCTGAAGTCTCAAGTCATCTTGAGCTGCTCTCAGCTCTTTAGTCAAGCCAATCTCTGGATCAAGATCCTCCAATCGGACAATAGAGCACTCATCTGAACTCCCATTATCTACCTCTGAAGTGGAATCAATGTCTAGTGATGCAAGAGCTTTAAAGGCAGACTCATCTCCATATAAACTCTGTATTCTATCCCATAATGCCATTACTGTCTCACATCCACTAACTCGGACTTTCTCACAATCTCCCAATCCATCCTTGATTGCATTCTTAGCTGTAGACTCATACAGGGCATCCACCTTCCCAGTACAAACTGCTTGCCATACATCAAAGCCAAGAGAACCTATATAATTTTCAATCCTCCACTTCCAGATCACAAATTCATTTCCATCAAAAAGTGGGGGCTTACAAAAATCATCCCATGTAGACATGTCTGCTCCCTGATCACTCAGCTACTGATCAAGCTGTCACTGAGCCTGGCCACAAGCTACTGGTGGTGCCGTATTCAGATTCTCCTGTGCTTCAGGATTTATATGGCTGTCTTCCTCTACAAGTGGTGGTGGTGGAATTGGGTTACGGCTTTGTCTGGTCACTCTTCGCCCAACCATTTCCTGTTCTGGTGGTGGTAATGTCTGCAAACAATCATAGCACATGTGAGGCAATCAATATAAGTTGTTCTCAAGTCAAAAATCCATCTAATCAATATAAATTTCAAAAAATTTAGATCTTTCTGACAAAATACTATATTTTCCATCGTAGGGTCGATGGTAAACAGGGTTTAGATCAATACCTTGCTTTGCATGGTATTGATTCAATCACAGCTAACCCTCCTATAATGTAGAGAAAGGTTTGAGCACTTACCGTTGACTTGCTGTAACTTGTTCTTCGTCGAACGGCAATGGCGGCTCTTCCCTCTCCTTCCTAGCTCCTTCACCTTCTTCAACCTTTTCTCCTTTCTAGGGTTTGTGAGGATAAATGAAAAAGGTTTTAGGAGGTTAAAGGGGTTTATATAGGCTAGGTTTAGGTTTAGGAAGCCTCCTAGGATTAGGAAAGTCCTAGGGTTCGAAATTTAGGAAATGGCACCCGTAGAGATCCGGTTTCGGATCTTAGTGGTTTACCGCGCAGGCTATATCGGTCGACCGGTACCAAGACTGGTACCATCGACTGGTATGAATAAAATTCACACTTAAATGGTCCGTTTCATACCTGTTTGTCATCCGCTCGTCCCGTCTGGCCAGTGATGATTGGAATACCTATTACTACAAGAATTCAAGGTTTAGATCGGGTTCATAGAGTGTGGGTCTTACAACTCCCCCACCCTTAAAAGAAATTTCATCCCCGAAATTTGCATCTAGGTTTCACAACTCCCCCACCCTTAAAATAAATTTTAGCCTCCAAATTTGAACGTACCTTGGTCATCGAAAAGGTTAGGGTATTCCTTTCTCATTGTGTTATCTTCCTCCCAAGTAATGTTTTCTACATCTTGGCTTTTCCAATGCACTTTGACGTAGTGGATATCCTTGCTTCGAAGGTGTTGTACCTTTCGACTTGTGAGCATCACAAGTATCACTTCAAATGTTAAATCCTCTGTCAAGTCCGGTGGGTCTGCTATCAAGATGTGCGATGGATCCCTGACATACTTCTTCAATAAAGATACATGGAACACATCATGAACGCTTGACATGGATGGTGGTAGGGCCAGTTGATATGCCACATTTCCACGTCTAGTCAAAATCTCGTATGGTCCCATATACCTGGGCCATAGCTTCCCCTACTTACCAAACAGTTTCAGACCTCGCACAGGTGATATCTTCAAGAACACTTTATCACCGACTGCAAACTCCAGATCTCGACGTCGGTTATCTACATAGTGCTTTTGTCGAACTTGAGCTGTCTTCACTCTTTCCTTGATTTGATCAATCACTCGACAAGTTTCTTCGACGAACTCCAGTCCTACAATCCTTCTCACTCCCACTTCATTCCATAACAGAGGTGTACGACATTTCTTCCCATAGAGTGCCTCATATGGAGCCATTTGTATCGTAGCCTGATAACTGTTGTTATAAGCAAACTCGATGAGCGATAGCTTCTCATCCCAAGCTCCTTTGAAATCTAGAGCACATGCTTGGAGCATATCTTTTAAGATTTGAATAGTTCTTTCTGACTGTCCGTCTGTCTGAGGATGAAAAACTGTACTAAACTTCAACTTGGTTCCCATTTATTTCTGTAATCCTTTCCAGAATTTTAATGTAAAACGGGGATCTCTGTCAAATACTATACTTTCTGGGGCGCCATGAAGTTTGACTATATTATCCACATATAGTTTAGCCAGCTTCTCCATGGTACATTGAGGTCTGATAGCGATGAATCGACCTGTCTTGGTAAGTCGATCGACTATAACCCATACTGCATCCACTGACCTTGGTGTTAAGGGTAGGCCAGTGATGAAATCCATTGTAATACAATCCCACTTCCATGCTGACTCTGGTAGTGGTTGTAGCAAACCTGTGGGACTCTGTTTTTCTGCATTAACTTGCTGCAATTCAGATATTGGAACACGAATTGAGCTACATCCGCTTTCATACCCCTCCACCAATATAGTCTTCTTAAATCATGGTACATCTTGGTGCTTCCTGGATGTACCGAATATGGGGTGTAATGAGCTTCTGTCATAACTCGATCTCTGATATTTGAGTTCTCACTCTCAGGTATACATAATCGTCTACGATACCTGAGTACCTTGTCTGAATCCAAGGTAAAGTCAGGATTGCTTTTACCCTTCTCTAGATCTTCTTGCACAGTCTTGAAGTGTGGATCCTGTAGGATTGCTACTTCGACCTAATCTATGAGATCCGATGAGATCTTCAAAGCTGCGAACATCAACGTGAACTTATGAATTAAGCCCTGTTCCACTACATCTCCTGCAGTTTCTAATATATACTCTTCATCGGTCTCTATTGAGCTTGAGGCTGCAGCACACAATGCAGCATTTGTACTAGGTCCTGCCTCAGGTTTTAATGCCCACTTTTGGCTTAAGGCATCAGCCACAATATTTACCTTACCCGGATGGTACTGGATGTCACAATCATAATCTTTTAATAATTCCAGCCATCTCCTCTGTCTCATATTCAGGTCCTTCTGAGTGAAAAGGTAAGTTAAGCTCTTGTGATCCGATTTTATCTGAAACTTTTCACCATAAAGGTAGTGTCTCCAAGTCTTGATTGCATGTATAACCGCTGCTAACTCCAAATCATGTGTAGGATAATTCTTCTCATGCTCTTTTAACTGTCTTGATTCGTAGGCAATCACCTGTTCTTCTTGCATCAACACACATCCAAGACCTAACCCTGAGGCATCCGTATATAAGGTGAATGGCAAGCCTGGTGCTGGGATGGTCAAGATAGGTGCAGAGACTAGCCTTGACTTCAAAGTCAAAAAGCACATCTCACACTCATTCATCCATATGAACTTTTCCCCTTTCTTGGTTAGTTTGGTAAGTTGAACGGCGATCCCTGAGTAGTCTTCCACAAATCTTCTATAGTAATCAGCCAATCCAAGGAAACTACGAATCTCCACAACTGATTTCGGTGCATCCCATCCTACTATAGCTGCGATTTTGCTTGGAACTACCTTGATACCGTCTGTAGATACTACGTGACCCAAGAAGGCCACTTCCTTCAGCAAAAATTCACATTTCTTGAACTTGGCATAAAGCTTATCTCTTCTCAGCTGTAATAGGGCTGCTCTGAAATGTGTTGCATGAGTCTCCCTGTCTTGTGAGTAGACGAATATATCGTCAATGAATACAATGACCGAAATGTCTAACATGTCATGAAACACTCGGTTCATCAGTTCCATGAACGACGCTGGAGCGTTAGTCAACCCGAATGACATTACAAGGAACTCATAATGTCCATACCTTGTCCTGAAAGCAGTCTTAGGAATATCTGCGGCCTTGATCTTCAATTGGTGATACCCTGATCTAAGATCAATCTTCGAGAAAACCTTTGCACCCTGCAACTGATCGAACAGATCATCAATCCTAGGCAAAGGATGTCAGTTCTTGATGGTTAACTTGTTCAGCTATCGGTAGTCGATACATAGTCGTACACTACCGTCCTTCTTCTTAACGAACAATACAGGTGCTCCCCATGGTGTTATGCTTGGTCGTATGAAACCCTTATCTAATAGTTCTTGTAATTGGGTCTTCAACTCCTTTAATTCTGTAGAGGCCATCCTGTATGGTGCTTTAGACACCGGCACCGACCCTGGCATAAGGTCTATCACGAACTCTATAGCCCTGTCTGGAGGTAGACCCCGGAGATCTTCTGGAAATACATCTGAAAACTCTCGTACCACATCTAGATCTTCCATCTTTGGAACCTCAGCAGTTATGTCGACCATAGACACTAAGTACCCCACTCCTCCCTTCTCTAAGCATCTCTTAGCTTTTAGGGCGGAGAGGATCAGCTTTCGCTTCCTAGGTAACTTGGTCCCAGTGAATCTAAACTCTCTTTTCTCATCTTTAAGCACAAGTTTCCTTTCACCACATAATAAGCTAGTCGAATGATGGCCTAGCCAATCCATTCCCAAGATGACGTCAAAGTCTGCCATCTTGAGTAGAACCAGATTTGCTTCTAGGTTTCGACCCTCAATACTAACTGTACACGGCCCATAGTATTCATTCAACGCCACTTCGACTCCCAACGGAGAGTGAACTATCAATCTTGGGTTCAAACACTTGACAGGTAATTCCATTCGCTTCCCAAAAGAAATAGAAACGAAGGAGTGCATGGCCTCAGAGTCAAAGAGTACTCTGGCAGGTATACCAGCTATATTTACAGTCCCTGAATTTAATTATCCCTTAGTTCTACATGCTCAAACACAACAACAGTAAAACAAATAGTGAGGGATGTAATCATACCAGTAACCACATCAGGTGATGCGGCTGCCTACTCAGTGGTGACTGCAAATATCTTTCCTTGCTGTGGCAGTTGCTTCTTGGGTAGAGTATAGGTCTTTGCATAATGACCCAATTGCTGACAGTTGGAACATTTGACATTTGGGTTCTATCCAGCGAACTGTGATGGTGGTGGTGTAGTAGTGTTCCTTACAGGAACCACGGTAGACTGAGCCCTGTATGGGCGGAATGGTCTAGTATTGCCTCCACCTGAAGTCTCAGTAGCAGGCCTCTTCAGTCCCCTGTTCTGAGCAAAGAAACTGTCTCTTTGGCTAAATTCAATTACCCTGGCAATCTGCATAGCCTCATTATATATCTTCTTCTCCAAACCCAAGACGTGCTCTCAAATACTTCCTCGTAATCCCATGGTGAACCTACAGGTCTTGGTTTCTTCATCTCTTATGATTTTTCATAGATTATCGTCAAAATCTCATATTGCACTCAGTAACTTACATCTCTTTTATCACTGATGTTCTACCCTGATCTCTCTTTCGTATATGTTGAAAAGCATCTTCTGACTATTTACTCATTACATATCCCAAGTCTATCTATAAGCATTAGGGTATATGCTTATAAATTCATTAATTCAGTCAAACTCTTTTGGTCTTTACTTAATCATCTCACTTGACATTGGGCATAACTCCGTATTACTTGTACTAATCTGAATACTATCAATGCATTAATTTTTTACTTCATCCTTGTATCCACCCTTAGATCTGCCTTTGGAAACCTTCTGTCTTGTCAAAATTCATACTGATATAGTCATCTTTAACTCTACTTGAGTGCTATCTATTTCTTTACTGGCTACTCTTGATAGTTCTCACTTCCTGCTAATGCACTCTTTTACAGATCATGACACAAATCCATCCATTCAGCAATCTCGAAACAAATCCTCCATTACTTCATCTGAGGTTTCTTGGCTATAGAATCTAATCTGAATTTTATTAAAGTTTTTAATTCTTCCTATCATAATTCATCGACTCAGTTAAGTGCAATATGATCTGTTGGACAGAGCCTAAGAGCTCTGATATCAAGTTGTCACACCCTAATTACGGCTGAACTAGAAGTGTGAGTGAACCGTCACTGAACCAACAGTTCACACCAAGATTTCAGTAAGACCGTGTGCACTCATTAAAATCATTGCACATAACCACAATCAGAATATAATAAATACAGCGAAAGTCTTAAATAGAATGAACTGAGTAATCTATTGATAAATTTAAATAAAATACTCAATAATTCAAATAACCAAAACTTAAATAAATATCTTTACATCAACTTCATCTCAACTGAAAATAATTAAAATAAATAAAATAGAATCCTAAAGGTGCACGCAGAAAGGGCACTTGCATGAAATGTCGTGCTCGTCCTCTCATGCTTGCACTTTTAAAGCAGTAACACCTTCGTACGCCGGAGCATCCACGTAGTCCTCGACAGTATAACCTGCATCAACATCTAAAAATAGTGTGTACACAAGGGTGAGCTCATAACTTAGCTTAGTAAGATAATCAGACAATGCAACAAACATCTACATGAATAACATTCACTTCATGGTCTGGTTTATGTTTGCAATTTGCTATAGAAAGGATTGGCGGCTACCGCACCTCTATACATGAGTGTGTGAAGCCGCCCAGTGGATCAAACACCACTGCCGTCCCACATGCACCCTATCATGGAATAGAGATAGAGCTAAGGCGTCCAGATCAAATACTGCCAACACCTCCCCTGATACTCTACCCATACTAACATGTAAGCCCCTATTGGCGAGGGCATGCAAACTCGGCTCGCAACTAACCAATCCGATATGTCATCACAGTAGGCCCTATCCCAGCACAACTCCCTACGATATAGAGATAGAGCTAGAGTCTGGTGGCCAGGCCGGAGACCACAGTGCCACGTCCACCCCCTGATACCCTACTCGCACCAAACATGCAAAGACAGAACGATACGAAAGGTGCTAGTGTGAGGAATGATCCCAGACCCCAGGCCCTTCCCATTCCACACACCAACGAAAATAATCACATGCCTAATAGTCACAACCTAGCATAGGAAGTATGCATGAACAATAAAAATAACTGAAAGTAAAGGATGACATGCAAGAATGCACAAACATCAATCCACTGAATCACAATTATTAACAACGGTTTACTGTTATTTAATTATTAGGGTTTAGGTCTGATTCCCTTACCTGACGCTCGTTTGATAGCTTACTCTGCGTCGCAAGGTCCAAACGTGCTATCCCAAAGTCCTACACGATATTAGGGTTTAGTTAGAATAGTTTTCCTTAGGTTTTACGTTGGTCGAAAAACCAACGAGATTACAAAACTTCTCACAAGGCTGACCGATCACAGGTACCGGTCACAATACTATGGGAAAACCTGTGACCTATATGGTCAGCCGGTCCCCACAGACCAGTCCCCGGAAGGTACCTGTCGTGGTACTGATCGCATAGGGTGCAACCGGTATGGTCGACCGGTATGTCTCCGGAAGACCATACGTCCGGTTCTCGACTACCGTCAATCATCCCCTATTGATCCTAGGGTTTCTCTTACACATTCTAGGTTTGAGCACTGAGTTAGAGTTGTTTCCATCTCCATTTAAGTCCTATCTTTGACGGTCTTCTTCCTAGAACTCGAATCTAGGGTTTACCGACTAAATTAGGGTTTGCCGGCAAAGATGGGGTTTATCGGCAAAATAGGGTTTTAGATCAATACATGCTTTGCAAGGTATTGATCAAAGCAACCTAACCATACTAGAGTCATAATGTAAGAGAGGGTTTATGCACTTACCGTCGACTTGCGTAAGGTGTTCTTCGTCGAACGGCAATAGCGGCTCTTCCTTCTCCTTCCTAGCTCCTTCTCCTTCTTCAATCTCCTTCTCCTTTCTAAGGTTTGTGAGGATCAATGGAAAGGATTCTAGGAGGTTTAGAGGGGTTTATATAGGCTAGGTTTAGGTTTAGGAAAGTCCTTCGGTTTAAAATTTGGAAAGTGAGACCCGTAGAGATCCGTTTCCCGATCTTAGTAGTCTGCCGCGCAGGCTATACCGGTCGACCGGTACCAAGACCGGTACCATCGATCGGTATGAATTAATTCATACTTAAATGGTCCGATTTCATATCTGTTTGTTATCCGCTCGTCCCGTCTGGCTCGGTAATGATTGGAAGACCTGTTACGACATGAATTCAAGGTTTAGATCGGGTTCATGGAGTGCAGATCTTACAACTCCCCCACCCTTAAAAGAAATTTTGTCTCCGAAATTTACATGTAGGTTTCACAACTCCCCCACCCTTAAAATAAATTTCGGCCTCCAAATTTGAACGTACCTTGGTCATCGAAAAGGTTAGGGTATTCTTTTCTCATTGTGTTCTCTTCCTCCCAAGTAATTTCTTCTACATCTTGGCTTTTTCAATACACTTTGACGTAGTGGATATCCTTGCTTCGAAGGTCTTGTACCTTTCAGCTTGTGAGCATCACAGGTATCACTTCAAATGTTAAATCCTCTGTCAAGTCTGGTGGGTCTGCTATCAAGATGTGCGATGGATCCCTGACATACTTCTTCAATAAAGATACATGGAACACATCATGAACACTTGACATGGATGGTGGTAGGGCCAGTTTATATGCCACATTGCCATGTTTGGTCAAAATCTCGTATGGTCCCATATACTTAGGGCATAGCTTCCCGTTCTTACCAAACCGTTTTAGACCTCGCACAGGTGATATCTTCAAGAACACTTTATCACCCACTGCAAACTCCAGATCTCGACGTCGGTTATCTACATAGTACTTTTGTCGAACTTGAACTGTCTTCACTCTTTCCTTGATATGATCAATCACTCGACAAGTTTCTTCGATGAACTCCGGTCCTACAATCCTTCTCTCTCCCACCTCATTCCATAACAGAGGTGTACGACATTTCTTCCCATAGAGTGCTTCATATGGAGCCATTTGGATCGTAGCTTGGTAACTGTTGTTATAAGCAAACTCGATGAGTGATAGCTTCTCGTCCTAAGCTCCTTTGAAATTTAAGGTACATGCTCGGAGCATATCTTCTAAGATTTGAATAGTTTTTTCTGACTGCCCGTCTGTTTGAGGATGAAAAGATGTACTAAACTTCAACTTGATTCCCATAGCTTTCTGTAATCCTTCCCAGA
This sequence comes from Protea cynaroides, assembly GCA_028583415.1. Classification (NCBI taxonomy): domain Eukaryota; kingdom Viridiplantae; phylum Streptophyta; class Magnoliopsida; order Proteales; family Proteaceae; genus Protea; species Protea cynaroides. The sequence continues at coordinate 26,283,911 of CM053271.1, forward strand.
ACTTTGATGTAAAATGGGGATCTCAATCAGCTACTAAACTTTCTGGGACACCATGAAGTTTGACTATATTATCCACATATAGCTTGGCCAGCTTCTTCATGGTTTACTGAGGTCTGATAGCGATGAATCGAGCTGTCTTGGTAAGTCGATCGACTATAACCCTAACTGCATCTACTGACCTTGGTGTCAAGGGTAGGCTAGTGACGAAATCCATTGTGATACAATCTCACTTCCATGCTGGCTCTGGTAGTGGTTGTAGCAAACCTGCAGGTCTTTGCCTTTTAACTTTAACTTGCTGGAAATTCTGACATTGGAATACGAACTGAGCTACATCCGCTTTCATACTCCTCCACTAATATAGTCTTCCTAAATCATGGTACATTTTGGTGCTTCCTGGATGTACCGAATATGGGGTGTAATGAGCTTCGGTCATAACTCGATCTCTGATATTTGAGTTCTCACTCTTAGGTATACATAATCGTCCACGATACCTGAGTACCTTATCTGAATCCAAGGTAAAGTCAGGATTGCTTTTACCCTTCTCTAGATCTTCTTGCATAGTCTTAAGGTGTGGATCCTGTAGGATTGCTACTTTGACCTCATCTATGAGATCCGATGAGATCTTCAAAGCTGCGAACATCAATGTGAACTTATGAATTAAGCCCTGTTCCACTACATCTCCTGCAGTTTCTAATATATACTCTTCATCAGTCTCTATTGAGCTTGAGGCTACAACACACAATGCAGCATTTGTACTAGGTCCTGCCTCAGGCTTCGATGTCCACTTTCTGCTTAAGACATCGGCCACAATATTTGCCTTACCCGGATGGTACTGGATGTCACAATCATAATCTTTTAATAATTCCAACCATCTCCTCTGTCTCATATTCAGGTCCTTCTGAGTAAAAAGGTAAGTTAAGCTCTTGTGATCTGACTTAATCTGAAACTTTTCACCGTAAAGGTAGTGTCTCCAAGTCTTTATTGCATGTATAATCGTTGCTAACTCCTAATCATGTGTAGGATAATTTTCTCATACTCTTTTAACTGCCTTGATGCGTAGGCAATCATCTGTTCTCCTTGCATTAACACACATCCAAGACCTAACCCTGAGACATCCATATATAAGGTAAACGACAAGCCTGGTGCTGGGATGGTCAAGATAGGTGCAGAGACTAGTCTTGACTTCAAAGTCTGAAAGCACTACTCACACTCATCTGTCCATATGAACTTTTCCCCTTTCTTGGTTAGGCTGGTAAGTGGAACGACGATCCTTGAGTAGTCTTCCACAAATCTTTTATAGTAACCAGCCAATCCAAGGAGACTAAGAATCTCTGCAACTGATTTCGGTGCATCCCATCCTACTATAGCTGCGATCTTGCTTGGATCTACCTTGATACCGTCTGCAGATACTACGTGACCCAAGAAGGCCACTTCTTTCAGCCAAAATTCACATTTCTTGTACTTGGCGTAAAGCTTCTCTCTTCTCAGCCGTTGTAGGGCTGCTCTCAAATGTGTTGCATGAGTCTTCCTATCTTGTGAGTAGACCAATATGTCGTCAATGAATATGATGACCGAAGTGTCCAACATATTGTGAAACACTCGGTTCATCAGCTCCATGAACGACGTTGGAGCGTTAGTCAACCCGAATGACATTACAAGGAACTCATAATTTCCATACCTTGTCCTGAAAGTAGTCTTCGAAATATTTGCGGCCTTGATATTCAATTGGTGATACCCTGATCTAAGATCAACCTTCGAGAAAACCTTTGCACCCTACAGCTGATCGAATAGATCATTGATCCTTGATAAAGGATATCGGTTCTTGATGGTTAACTTGTTCAGCTCTCGACAGTCGATACATAGCCGTACACTATCGTCCTTCTTCTTAACAAACAATACAGGTGCTCCCCATGGTGATATGCTTGGTCTTATGAAACCCTTATCTAATAGTTCTTGTAATTGGGTCTTTAACTCCTTTAATTCTGTAGGGGCCATCTTGTATGGTGCTTTAGACACCGGTGCTGACCCTAGCATAAGGTCTATCACAAACTCTATAGCCCTGTCTAGAGGTAGACCCCGGAGATCTTCTGGACATACATCTGGATACTCTCGTGCCACATCTAGATCTTCCATCTTTGGCACCTCAGCAGTTATGTCGACCACAGACACTGAGTACCCCACTCCTCCCTTCTCCAAGCATTTCTTAGCTTTTAGGGCGGAGAGGACCAGCTTCCGCTTCCTAGGCAACTTAGTCCTAGTGAAGCAAAAATTTTTCCCTTTCTCATCTTTAAGCACAAGTTTCCTTTCACCACATAATAAGCTAGCCGAATGATGGCCTAGCCAATCCATTCCCAAGATGATGTCAAAGTCTGTCATCTCGAGTAGCACCAGATTTGCTTCTAGGTTTCGTCCCTCAATACTAACTGTACACGGCCCATAGTATTCATTCAACGCCACTTCGACTCCCAACAGAGAGCGAACTATCAAGCTTGGGTTCAAACACTTGACAGGTAATTCCATTCGCTTCCCAAAAGAAATAGAAACAAAGGAGTGCGTGGCCCCAGAGTCAAAGAGTACTCTGGCAGATATACTAGCTATATTTACAATCCCAGTAACCACATCAGGTGATGTGGCTGCCTCATCAGGTGATGCGGCTACCTCTTCAGTGGTGACTGCAAATACCTTTCCTTGCTGTGGCAGTTGCTTCTTGATTAGAGTACAAGTCCTCGCATAATGACCCAATTGCTGGCAGTTGAATCATTTAAGATTTGGATTCTGTCCGACAAACTGTGACGGTGGTGGTGTAGTAGTGTTCCTTGCAGGCACCACAGCAGACTGAGCCATGTATGGCGGAATGGTCTAGTATTGCCTCCACCTAAAGTCTCAGTAGTAGGCCTCTTCAATCCCCTGTTCTGAGTAAAGAAACTGTCTCTTTGACTGGATTCGATTACCCTGGTAATCTGCACAGCTTCATTATATATCCCAAGTCTATCTATAAGCATTAGGGTATCTGTTTAGATTATTCATTAATTCAGCCAAACTCTTTTGGTCTTTACTTAATCATCTCACTTGACATTGGGCATAACTCCGTCTTACTTGTACTAATCTAAATACTATCAATGCCATATTTTTTACTGCATCCTTGTATCTACTCTTAGATCTGCGTTTAGTAGTCTTCTGCCTTATCAAAATTCATATCGATATAGCCGTCTTTAACTCTACTTGAGTGCTATCTATTTCTATACTAGCTACTCTTGATAGTTCTCACTTTTTGTTCATGCACTCTTATATAGACATGACTCCTATCCATCCATTCAGAAATCTCGAAATAGATCCTCCATTACTTCATCTGAGGTTCCTTAGCTATAGAATCTAATCTGAATTTAATCATCCTCCTTCCAATAATTCTCTTATTAACTAAAAGTCTTATCAGTGGATGTCGAAAAATGTAAGAATCATAATGCTTATCCATTAGTGATTCATTTTCTTCTTTCAAATTCAGTATGATGAAGAACACTTGTTTTATCTAGTGAACTTAGGTTTAAAGGATCAGGAGTAAATCTATGGTAATCAACCGGCATCCAAAGGTCGTTAAGTTGCACGGTGGTCCAAATATATGGAAATAGAGGTTTTACAGTTCTTAACCTCATGGTTACAGGTTCTATTGAGTATATAGTGTCATTGGTCAAGGCACTACAGGAGTAAATCTGGAGAAGTTTTGGTACATCAGTAAATCAGGTATAAAACTAAAAAGATGTACATTCGGAATGATTAAACCTTTAAATATTCTTCGGTTCATATCTCTATTCATGGTGTTGATCAAAGGAGTAGCTTTGATTGGTATAATCAGGAGTAATTCTAAGGAAATAACATCTATAACTCCAATTGACAGGTTGAATCAAGAAGGTATTCGGTCAAGGTACGAGAATTAGAATCAGGTATGTGCATCCTCTATATTCATAAGAGTAAGTCAATAATGCACCGCATCCTATATAAACCTATCTAGCTCTTTGGATGTTCTATATTATACTCTTAATACAGTATCCTTTTCAATTTGGTGGAAGTTTATGATTTTTCTCACCTGTCATTATTGTTCCTATCGAGAGTATGACTGTTTATTAATTTCACATTTACTATAGTACATTATGCTCTTTCGTATTTAGTCTCAGGCATCAAACAAGTGTTTAAGGTGGGTTTTTATTAAAGTTTTTAATTCTTCTTATCTCAGTTCATCGACTCAGTTAAGTACAATATGGTCTGTTAAACAGAGCCTAAGAGCTCTGATACCAAGTTCCCACACCCCAATTCTGGTTGAACCAGAAGTGTGAGTGAACCGTCACTGAACCAACGGTTCACACTAGGATCTCAATAAGACCGTGTCCACTCATACAAACCATTGCACATAACCACAATCAGAATATAATAAATATAGCGGAAGTCTTAAATAGAATGAACTGAGTAATCTATTGATAAATTTAAATAATATATTCAATTATTCAAATAACCAAAACTTAAATAAATATCTTTACATCAACTTCATCTCAACTGAAAATAATTAAAATAAATAAAATGATATCCTAAAGGTACACGCAGAAAGGGCACTCGCATGAAGCGTCATGCTCGTCCTCTCCTGCTTGCACTTCTAAAGTAGCAACACCTCCGTACGTCGGAGCATCCACGTAGTCCTCCACAGTATAACTTGCATCAACATCTAAAAATAGTGTGTACACAAGGGTGATCTCATAACTTATCTCAGCAATACAATCAGACAATGCAACAAACATATGCATGAGTAACATTCACTTCATGGTCTGGTTTAAGTTTGCAATGTGCTATAGAAAGGATTGGCGACCACCACACCTCTATACACGAGTGTGTGAAGCTGCCCAATGGATCAAACACCACTGCCGTCCCACATGCACCCTACCATGGAATAGAGATAGAGCTAAGGCGTCCGGATCAAACACCTCCAATACCTCCCTTGATACTCTACCCATACCAACACGTAAGCCCCTATTGGCGAGGGCTTGCAAACTAGGCTCGCAACTAACCAATCCTATATGTCATCACAGTAGGACCTGTCCCAACGCAGCTCCCTACGACATAGAGATAGAGCTAGTGTCTAGTGGCCAGGTTGGAGGCCACAGTGCCACTTCCTCCCCTTGATACCCTACCTACACCAAGCATGCTAAGACAGAACGATACGCACAGTAGGCTCTATCTCAATACAGCTCCCTACGGCATAAAGATAGAGCTAGAGTCTAGTGGTCAGGCCGGAGACCACAGTGCCACTTCCTCCCCCTGATACCCTACCCGCACCAAGCATGCTAAGACAGAACGATACAAAAGGTGCTAGTGTGAGGAATGATCCTGGACCCCAGGCCTTTCCCATTCCACACACCAACGAAAACAATCACATTCCTAACAGTCACAACCTTGTATAGCAAGTATGCATGAACAATAAAAATAACTGAAAGTAAAGGATGACATGCAAGAATGCACAAACATCAATCCACCGAATCATAATTATTAACAATGGTTTACTGTTATTTAATTATTAGGGTTTAGGTTAGATTCCTTTACTAACTAAATATCTCTATCAACGGATGCCAAGGAATATAAGAATCAGAATGTTTATCCAAAAGTGATTCATTTCCTTCTTTCAAATTCAATATGATAAAGAACACTTGTTTTATCTAGTGAACTTAGGTTTAAAGGATCAGGAGTAAATCTATGGTAATCCAACCAGCATGCAAAGGTCGTTAAGTTGCACGGTGGTCCAAATATATGGAAATAGATATTTTACAGTTCTTAACCTAATGGTTACAGGTTCTATCGAGTATATAGTGTCATTGGTCAAGGCACTACAAAAGTAAATCTGGAGAAGTTTTGGTACATCAGTAAATCAGGTATAAAATCAAAAGATGTACATTCAGAATGATTAAACCTTTAAATGTTCATTCGGTTCATATCTCTATTCATGGTGTCGATCATAGGAGTAGCTTAGATTGGTATAATCAGTACTAATTCTAAGGAACTAACATCTATAACTCCAATTGATAGGTTGAATCAAGAAGGTATCTTGTCAAGGTACGAGAATTAGAATCAGGTATGTGCATCCTCTATAATCATAAGAGTAAGTCAATAATGCACCGCATCCTATATAAACCTATCTAGCTCTTTCGATGTTCAATATTATACTCTTGATACAGTTTCCTTTTCAATTTGGTGGAAGTTTATGATTTTTCTCACCTGTCATTATGGTTCCTATCTAGAGCATGACTATTTATTAATTTCACCTTTAGTATAGTACATTATGCTCTTTCGTATTTAGTCTCAGGCATCAAACAAGTGCTTAGGGTGTGTTTTTATTAAGACTTTTAAATTCTTCCTATCTCAGTTCATCGATTCAGTTAAGTGCAAATATGGTCAGTTGGACAAAGCATAAGAGCTCTGATACCAAGTTATCACACCCCAATTTCGGCTGAACCAGAAGTGTGAGTGAACCATCACTGAACCAATAGTTCACACCAGGATCTCAATAAGATCGTGTCCACTCATACAAACCATTGCACATAACCACAATCAGAATAATAATAAATACAGCAGAAGTCTTAAATAGAATGAACTGAGTAATCTATTGATAAATTTAAATAAAATATCAAGTTATTCAAATTCCCAAAATTTAAATAAATATCTTTACCTCACTGTATTTCCAACCAAAAATAAATAGAATAAATTAAAATCAAATCCTAAAGGTACACACAAAAAGGGCACTCGGATGAAGCGTCATGCTCGTCTTCTCCAGCTTGCATGTCCAGGGCAGCCACGCCTCCATACTCTAGAGCGTCCATGAAATCGTCCACTGTGTAACCTGCATCAACATCTAAAAACATGTATATATACAAGGGTGAGCTCACAACTCAACTTAGTAAGACAATCAGACAATGCAACAAATATATGCATGAGTAACATTCACATCATGGTCTGGTTTAAGTTTGCAATGTGCTATAGAAAGGATTGGCGGCCACCGCACCTCTATACATGAGTGTGTGAAGTCACCCAATGGATCAAACACTACTGTCGTCCCACATGTACCCTATCATCGAATAGAGATAGAGCTAAGGCGTCTGGATCAAACACCGCCAACACCTCTCCTGATACTCTACCCATACCAACACATAAGCCCCTATTGGCGAGGGCTTGCAAACTGGGCTCGCAAGTAACCATTCCTATATATCATCATAGTAGGCCCTATCTCAGCACAACTCTCTACGGCATAGAGATAGAGCTAAAGTCTGGTGGTCAGGCCAGAGACCACAGTGCCACGTCTTCCCCCTGATACCCTACCCGCACCAATCATGCTAAGACAGAACGATACGAAAGGTGCTAGTGTGAGGAATGATCCCAGACCCCAGGCCCTTCCCATTCCACACACCAACGAAAACAATCACATGCCTAACAGTCACAACCTAGCATAGCAAGTATGCATGAATAATAAATAACTGGAAATAAAAGCTGACATGCGAGTATGCACAAACATCACACCATAGAATCAGGGTTATTAACAACGTTTTACTGTTATTGAATTATTAGGGTTTTGGTCTGATTCCCTTACCTAACGCTTGTTTAATAGCATGCTCCACGTCGCAAGGTCCAAACGTGCTATCACAAGGTCCTATACGATATTAGGATTTAATTAGAATTGTTCTCTTAGGGTTTACGTTGGTCGAAAAACCAACGAGATTACAAACACATCTCACAGAGTTGACCGGTCACACGTACCGGTCGCAGCACTGTGGGAAAAACCTGCGACCGATATGGTGAGCCGGTCTCCACAGACCAGTCCCTGGAAGGTACCGATCGTGGTACCGGTCGCATATGGTGCTACCGGTATGGTTCGACTGGTATGTCTTTGGAAGACCATACACTTGGTTGACCAGTCACCCTCTATTAATCCTAGGGTTTTCCCTACACATCCTAGGTCTAAGCATTGAGTTAGAATTGTTTCCAACTCCATTCAAGTCCTAGTGTCGATTATCTCAACCTAGAACTTGAATCTAGGGTTTATCGACTGAATTAGGGTTTAACGGCAAACAGGGTTTAGATCAATACCTTGCTTTACATGGTATTGATTCAATCACAGCTAACCCTCCAATAATGTAGAGGACGGTTTGAGCACTTACCGTTGACTTGCTGTAACTTGTTCTTCATTAAACGGCACTGGTGGCTCTTCCCTCTCCTTCCTAGCTCCTTCTCCTTCTTCAACCTTTTCTCCTTTCTAGGGTTTGTGAGGATCAATGGAAAAGGTTTTAGGAGGTTTAGAGGGATTTATATAGGCTAGGTTTAGGTTTAGGAAGCCTCCTAGAATTAAGAAAGTCCTAGGGTTCAGAATTTGGAAAGTGGGACCCGTAGAGATCCAATTCTGGATCTTAGTGGTCTGTCGCGCAGGCTATACCGGTCGACCGGTACCATGACCGGTACCATCGACCAGTATGAATAAAATTCACACTTAAATGGTCCGTTTCGTACCTGTTTGTCATCCGCTCATCCCGTCTGGCCCGGTGATGATTGGAAGACCTGTTAAGACATGAATTCAAGGTTTAGATCGGGTTCATGGGGAGCGGGTCTTACACATATAGTGCTACTATAGGGTATCGATCGTACGTGGTAAGGTCGACATAGCATGTGACCATAGGGCCTATCAGACACCTATTAGTGTTCTGTTTTGATTTTCAACCACTATAACACATTACACATGAATCTTAACTTAAATTTATACAACTTTGAGGTCATTAAATTGATTCAAAGAGAATTACAAGGCTTTGAAGGAGATCAAGTTTTGCTAATAGGTGAGGGAACAAGACCTAACTAATTGGATAATAATAAAATATTTTATTGAATCCAATGCCATGATTGATTTTATGTTTGTATGCTTGTAATGTGCATCTCACATGTCATCTAATATTACTGCTCAGGCATATTGTTTTTGTCTATTTGCTACCATGTTGATTGGTGATGCTAGGAATAGGCATGTAACTGTGTGTGTGTGTTGTTAGTGTGGTGGATGTAAGTGGAGCATCAGGGGGAGAACGTGGCATTGTGGTCTTTGACCTGATCACCAGACTCTAGCTCTATCTCTATTCAAGTCTTGCCCATTGACATCGTCGTATCGCCATTACCTTAGTAAAACTATTACGTCGTAGGGCATCAGGGGAAGTGGTCTCATACTGTGTGGTCTTTGGGAGCCTTAGCTCTATCTCTATGGATGTATTGAAGGATGTTGTGTAAGACCCATATCGTACTAGCCGGTCTTACCACCTTGTATCAGGTCTTCCTATCATGGTCGGGCTAAGCGGACTAAGTGAGTGAAGAAACCACAAGGCTAGGTATGAAATTGAACCCAAAATCATCTAATTAGGAGCGTGTGGTCGCATACCTAAACAGATGGGGTCGACCACACCACAGAATAATGAGACCACAGGAGTCTGGGAAGTGTGGTCGCATATTTTGGATGTGTGGTCGACGGGTTCTGCGACCCCACGTGCGACCACGCGAAGTCAAACTGACTCCGTAATTAGGAAACCTTCTTAATCTGAAGGGGGTTCTTTTCTAATCTAAGTAGGATTCTATATGAAGGGTTTTCCTCTATATATAGGATGTCCCTTAGCCTCTTCCATTCTTTTAGAACTCAAGCTGAAAGAGAGAGAAAGAGAAGAAGAGGAATAGAAGGAGAATTAAAGAGGAAGAGTAAGAGAAGGAAATTCAGAGAGAACTCTGACTCTTCAACATGTTTAAGGTATGAAAACATCCCCCACATCAATTGAATGCTTAGAATAGATCATGGAGGAGATAGTGACTCACAGTGAGATCCCAATCATAAAACCATGGACAAATTCTAAGAGATCCATGGAGGGAATCTATTAGGATGATGGATTATGTAAAAATATGAATTTTAAGCCATAGAACAATCATAGGAAGGATCATGATGATAAGCCAAGGAATCAAAACACGAAGGAATTGAGTTGAGAGTGAAAAAGTCGACCATCACTCGTCTGGTCGCAGTTTGATCTACTACACGAGGCACGTATGATTGACCACACGCCCCCGAAAAAGTTCTAGGGAGGGTGTGGTCGCAAAAACTGAGACTACAAGTGCAGTCACACTTGCGACCACTTAGCTTCTGAAAGTCTGAATTGATGGAAATAAACTATAATTTAAAATCTATAAATTTGTTAGGTTTTCAAGGTGGTCTAAAAGTGATTTACAAAGCTTGGACGAGGAACAATCATCGACCAAAGGTGAGGGAACAAGACCTAAACTAATTGGTCAATAACAAACTGTTTTACTTATTGAGTCCAATACCACGAATGATTCTATGCTTGTATGCTTGTAATGTGTATTTCACATGTCATCCAATATTCCTGCTATTACTACTCATGCATATTTAATTATGTTTATTTATAACATGATGATGTTGATAATGTTAGGAATATGCATGTGAATGTATGTGTGTGGTTAGTGTGCTTGATGCGAGTGGAGCATCAGTTGGAGGACGTGACATTGTGGTTCATTCTGGTCACCAGACTCTAGCTCTATCTCTACTCAAGTTTTGCCCACTAACATAGTTGTATCGCCATTATCTTAGCAGAACTATTACGTCGTAGGGCATCAGGGGAGGTGGTCTCGGACCGTATAGTCTTTGACTATGTCGGGGGACCTTAGCTCTATCTCTATGGACATATTGAGGGATGCTGGGGGTAAAACTTTGGATACACTATTTGGCATTAGGATTGGTTAGTTACGAGTCCAGTTTGCAAGCCCTCGCCAATAGGGGCTTACGTGTTGGTATGGATAGGGCATCAGAGGAAGTGTTATGCGGTGTTTGATCCGGACACTTTAGCTCTATCTCTATTCTATGATGGGTGCATGTGGGAGGGCAATGGTGTTTGATCCATTGGACAGATTTACACACTCGTGTATAGAGGTGCAGCGGCCACCAAACCTTTCTATAGCATATTGCAAACTTATAAACTAGACCAAAGATATAAATTGAATGCATGCATATATTTGTTGCATTGTTTTGTTTGCTCACTGAGCCATGATTGAGCTTATCCTTTCGACGTCAAATATTTTTAGTTGATGATGCAGGTCCTACCGTGGAAGATTATATGAATGCACCAATGTACGGACTTGTTGCTGCGATGGATGTGGAAGCTATGGTGGAGTCGCATGATTCGTTGTGCGAGCGTAACTCATGTGTTTTTTATAAAATTTAGTTGTTGGATTATCAGAACACGTAATTGATTACTTTATTTTCTTTTATATCTTGAGTCATTTGGAGATAATTGAATAATTAATTATGTTATCACTGTTAGATACTCAGTTCATTAATATTAAAGACTTCCACTATTATTTATTTACTCTGATTATGGTTGTGGTTGTATCTGGTTTAATCAATTGGGCACGGCCTATGCAAGATCCTGGGTGAAACATTGATTTATTGGTGGGTTCCATCCTCTGTTGATGGCAATGCTGGATGTGGAAGTTGGTTCCCTTTTTTCTTTCTTTCTTTCTTTTTTTTTTTTTGGTTTTTAGTTTGGTTATGTTGTGCCTTCGTATTACTTGTTTCTAATAAAAAAAATTGGGAAAATGACAGTTACCTCCCTTGTAACTTACCTTAATGACAGTTGAATACCCAAGTTTTAAGAAAAGACAAATGACCCCAATTTTTAATCGTGTTAAAATTATTTTTTGTGGACAATTCTACCCTCATGTTTCTGAAACCAATATATATATATATATATATATATTCCTTTCTTTCTTCTGTTTGTAAAACACTTCCATCGTTTTACTTTAAGAGTTTTATTGTTCGAAGCTCTGCTCAATGAAGAACTCTTCGAAGAACTCCCCACAACTTATACATGGCCAGGACATGTATGATAATGAGAAAAAGTCTCTCTCACGGTTTGGTTGAGCTCTAACATTAGCTAAGAAGTATAGGAAGGTTATACCTAGAGGAGAGCAAAGACTGTATGTATCTGATCTATCATCGAATTCGAATTCCTTTGATCCCCAGTTCATACTTTCTATACATTGATAATGAGAAAACACTCTCTTTTAACCTCACTGAACATCCACTATTAGAAAAAAAAATGCTAAGAGAAAATTTTGAACACGATAAAAAAAGGTAGATGCTGAAAGAAATTTCTGAATCTAAGAGGACGGAATGGCTTCGTCGGAAAAAAATTTTTAAAAAAAATGCTAAGAGAAATTTATGAACATGATAAAAAGGGGGAGATGCAGAAAGAAATTTCTAAACTTAGAGGACGAAATGGCTTCTATGGAAAAATCGAATCAAACTCAAGAGGTGGGGTGCCTTCGCTTCCCAAAAGAAAAGATTGGACTTAAGAGATGGAACCTTCGTGGAAGATCAAGTCAAACATGAAATGCAGCCAGATTACCAAATCGAACTCAAAATGGAGTTTGAAAACCAAATTGAACTCAGAAGATGGAAATCCTTTGCATGACCAGAAAACAAATTGAACTCAGAGATGGAATGGTTAAGAGAGAAAGAGGAGATAGAGAGAGAAACACCCTTCTTGTGTGGCGTGAAGACCTCGATTTCGAGTTCCGGAGAAAGAATCGGCTTCTCACTCGCCCTAGGCATTATCTCCTAGCACCTTCTTCCCCTTTCTTAGCGAATTGAGTTCAGTAGAGCTTCACGTCAACTTCGAGTTCTTAAAGTTTTTTTTTTTTTTTTTTCAAGAGAAAGCCCACCGCCGTCATCTCCTGCGCACTCTATTTTTTTTAAGTCAATCACCCTTATAAAGAGGGTTAATTTGGTCATTAAAATAAAATTGACCTCTCACTGTTAACATCTAATGGAATATTCCTAACGACATAGGTCTATTTGTATTTTAATACTGTTTTTGGGAAGGTATTTGTCTTTTTTCTTAAACTTGGGTAGTCAACTATCGTTAAAGTAAGTTATGGGGGAGGTAACTATCTTTTTCCCAAAAAAAATTTACTGATTTCTAGAAAAAAAAAAAAAAAAAAAGAGAAGGGGCAGCTAATTAAGAGCAGTTCTCCTCTTTAAATCTGGCCCTAGCCCCTAGCATTAGTTTCAACTTTTGAATTCAATTATGACAAGTATTCCAATACATAAATTTTCTATCTACTAGAGGTCCTTGTCTATGACAAGCTCATGGAGAGAAGTAACGAGGGTTATCATCTGTTTTGGGGATCTAGAACGATCAAAGGCAATAGTGATGCGATGGGATTTCTGTGTAAATTAAACCCTAAGAAGACGGTGGCCTAGGTGTTCATATCTAAATTGAGAGTAAAGGTGTTAAACAATGTGGTTTCGGTTTAACGGTTTGATTTTGTTAGGTTATGTGTGAATGAGGTAAAACCGAAATCAAATCGTTTATCAAATTATTTCAAAATGTGTTTTAAAACTGATGATTATTGGTTTCAATTATCCAGTTTTCAAATGGTTTGGTGCAAGAGGAAGAGAGAGAGAGAGAGAGAGAGAGAGAGAGAGAGAGCATTAGAATAATTTAAAATTATTTTTGCTTTTAAGAGTTTTGATGAAGCACTTATGATTTAGAGTCACTAGGCCATGTGGGAAACATTAAAATAATTTTCTTTTAATTTATTTTACAAATAGACCTTAAGCAGTGAGGTATTAAATAAACTAATGGTATAATCGGTTTTAAACAGTTTCATTCTAAAAACAAGAATCGAACCGTATAAATAAATATTTTTTTATACAAGAATAGAATCATCATTTAATATTCTATTTTATGGTTTCAATTTAAATAGTTCAGTTCAATTTTGGAAAATAGTTTCAGTTCATTTGAAACATAATTGAGAGATATCAATAAAGCCCTTGTATGCAGGCTACTCTACTCAATCAAGTTAGATGATTCAATGATTCATGAGAGCAAAATATGTCAAAGAAGATGAACCTCTTAAGAGAATAAATCTGCCTCTATTTGGCCAGGAATAAGAAGGGTTTGGACCTTAAATATGGGGCAATATCACAGAAAATATGAAAATTTGACCATGGCCATCTTTGGTTTTTGTGAGTGATCCAATCTATAGTATAGATTAAGGGTAAATTAGAGCTGAAGTCACCCACTTTTTTAACATTGAACTAAATATCCATGGTACCAATGGTTATAATTTCAAATAAGAATGAACAGGAGGAAGAAGACAAAAATGCAGGGTCATAAACCCCTTTTATTTATTAAAATATATCAAAACTCATATGAATTAACAACTGTAAGTACATTTGCATTGAATTTTAGGGGAAACAAGTGAATCACAGTAACCATCACCGTCCTTGTGCTTCTCCGTACATTGTTTCTTGCATCCAGTTTCACCGCCATTAGACAAATTGCACAATCCCAGAACGTCCGTGCAGAGTCCTGCACCCTCCACTTCTGGCATCATCTTTTCAACTACACATGTCCACACCATTCCCAGTAATTAGGGTTTTTGCTAACTCTCAACTCTTGTAATTAACAAGAAAATTCGTACATTCAAAAAATAAAATTACTGAAGCTCTGGATTGGATATACGGTCATGAGTGGGTTTCTGATCAAATCAAAGTCTTCTACATCCTCTCCTCATAAGCTAACTATCTCACATTTTTGGGAGCCATTGAATGATACGAGTCCCAAAAACAGTCCACATTTCTCAAGGAAATGAGGTGGTACCGTGGTAATTACAAGTACATGTGGAGAGCATCTACATGCAATACTAGGAAGGTGGGAAGCATGATTTTAATGATAAGACATGATATCCACCAACCGAGAGAATGGTTCACATGCACGCTGTGTGCAGTAAACCCACCATGAGATCCATTCATTCATCATATTCAGTCGGTCTGACATGCCATTGACAGTAATGGAATTCAATGGAGAGTACATGTCGGTGCAGACGAATTTTTATTCAAAAAAAAAAAAAAAAAAAAAAAAATATATATATATATATATATATATATATATATATATATATATATATATATATATATATATATATATATATATATATATATATTGGTGTAGGAGAGAGCAAAATCGGTACAAAACTGTACCAGTATATCTTTAGTAAGATTTTGATAATTAATACATACTAATCCGTTCGATCAAGAATACCAATACCATGCCATACCAGCTTTGGTTCTATTTAATTTTCTCTGCGGTTTCCAGTTCAAATTTGAGTATAAAATTAAGGAATCAAAAATAAAGTTGTAGTACAACAAACCTGAGGTGACGAGGAGAATGGCAAGGAGGAAGTAAAAGGTGTAGGAAAGCTTTGCCATTCTTTCATTTGACTATAACAAACTTTTACTTTCAGTAAATATATTACTGGGCACTAGTTCTATGTACACAAGGGCTTTTATAGGGACTTGGATTGTTTTCTATCTTTGGAGTTACTTTAGTCATGGTTCAATGGATGAAGCTATTCAACATACATATAAATACATTGGCATTTATGTTTAATGAACTCTAACCATTGAATCACAAATTGAAAAATTGAATAATAGAGAAAAAATCTTTTTTGTCGATGAAATATTTAATGATTGTGAATGTCTACATAAAAGAAAATAAATCTTTTTGAATCTCAAATCTATTATATTGGCGCAATCGAGGGAGTATCATGTATATTCTGAAATCTACAAGAATTAATTTTTTTTTATGAGTAAATCATTAAAGTAAGTGATGAAGAAGACCATCCATCTATCCATAGGAGAAGGTTGGCTAAACGCAGCTTTCGGTTCAGTCTTGTTAGTAAGGAACACAATTAATAAAAATTAAATACAAATTTTCATAATCATTACACACAATAATTGTAAAACAAAATGGAACAATCATCTCTCACAAATATTCTTTGTTTTTAGGGAAAATATCTAACACACCCCCTGTAGGTTATTGTAATCTCACCCACCCGCCATCGTTTGCAATAATATCTCTAAGACCCCTTACTTTTGAAAAGTTGTATCCATCAGACCCCCTCCTTTAAGATATGTCCCTCAATCGATGACATGTCACCATTTTAATTTAATAAATGATAGAACTACCCTTCTCTTTTAATTTTATAGAACTTAAAACCTTTTTCTTTTTTTCTTCTTTTTCGTCGACAGATTCTCATGAGTTGGATATGGCCAGAACCAGACTGCGAGCCTGAGAAATCTCTTTTGATATCACTGCTTCTCCGGCTCACAGTCAGGTTCTGGCCATATCCAAGTCATGAGAATCTATCGACGAAGAAGAAGAAAAAAAGAAAAAGGTTTTAAGTTTTATAAAATTAAAAGAGAAAGGTAGTTCTGTCATTTATTAAATTAAAATGGTGACATGTCATCGATTGAGGGACATATCTTAAATGAGGGGGTCTGATGGATACAGCTTTTCAAAAGTAGGGGGTCTTAGGGATATTATTGCAAACGATGACAGGTGGGTGAGATTACGATAACCTACAGGGGGTGTGGTAGATATTTTCCCTTGTTTTTATTGATTGTGTAGGAGGACGTTGACCGTGATTTTTATTTATTTATTTATTTTTATTTGAAAGTATTGCATGAATTTCATGACAAGATTTGATTTCTTGTAATATACATATTAACGTAGACGACGGGGTCTTGGGTAGGGCTGCAACAGAGCAGGGTTGAGCCAAGTTTTTTAAAACTCTAACCTCAACCTTGACTATTTAAACTTAACCCTAACCTAGTCCAACCCTGTCAGGGTCAGAAAATGAACAACCCTAACTCTGACCCTAGCAGGGTTGGGCCTAACCCTAACCTGCCCTGATTGACCCTGACTGGACCGGATTGGGCCGGGTTAACCCTGATTAACCCTGATTCAGGGGGAGGTAAAAAGAGAAAAAAAATAAAAAAAAGATCTCCATAGGTAAAAAGAGAAAATAAGAGAGGATAAATGATATCAATCATACAATTCATTTAAAATCCATTTGATCTTAGCTCAAATAGAAATCTCTTGTTGATTATTAAACATGCTTTTGATTGTCCATTACAACACTCATGAGAATCATAAATCTTTACCGACGAAAATATAAACAAAGTATGAACAAGATTGGTAGCCAAAACAGAGGAGAACTCTAAAAGATCAACAAATAAAATAAAAACAACAAGAATCAAACAACATACTCAATCTGTCAAAAGAACAATAACTCAAAACAAAGTAAAATATCCTTACATTTTTCTAATAGATCAGCAAATGAAGTCGAAACAATAACAATCAAACTATAAAAAACATTTAACTCAAAATAAGAAAAACTCCTCAAGAGATTTCGATTCTCATTTAATCTTTTTCGACAGTCGACTCTCAGTCTCTCAGACAATGTCTCAACGCCTCTTAGAGTCGGCAACACTTCCCAGAGTATATTCATATATATATATACAGGGTCGGGCTGGGCCGGATTCAACCCAAGGAGTCAACCCTAACCCAACCCAACCCTGCCAGGGTTGATAAAAAATTAAGCCCTAACCCAGCCCTGTCATGGTTTGGGCCGGGTTCAACCCTGCCAGGGTTCAGGGTGGGCCTGGGCAGGTTAGGGTCGTCTGGGTAAAACTTGCACCTCTAATCTTGGGGCAACGGGGAGTTTGTTTCTTATAATCCGATGGTTATGGGTTTGAATTTGAAAACAATATTTTTGTGAAGTAATGGTAAGATTACTTATATTAACTTCTTCCCAAATCCCATTAATGGTCAGAATATTATATAATGAATACAACTTTTTTTTTTTTCTTTTCTTACCACAAAAAATGCACCTTATATATTGTAATACCCCAATTCCTGGGTGTTAGTCAGGAGATAGGATAATGTGAATGGCATTTTGGTAATTTATCAATCTTAGATAAGACTGTGGTTTTGATAACGGTACAATTTTTAATAATGTTATGTAGACTCTTTGCTATTTTATGAATGGATTAAGTAAGGGTATTACAATGGATGTGTATACATACACATGTATTATACCTTTAATATATTTTATGTATTATTTTAGTTGATTATATTCATGAAATAACTTATTCATGTTGTTGGGTTAATGTGTGGACCCTACAAGAGGAGAGAAGGGGATAAGTATACATATAGTATAATATTATATTATTTGTAATGTTATAATATAATATTATCATATTAATTTATATGAGAGTTTTTCATTTAAAATTTATTAATCGTTGTTAATGGGCCAAGTGCACCCCAATGGATGAGGGAGAGTGAGTGGTGTGAAAAAAAAAAGGAAGAGGGTTTTGGGGCTGTTTTGGCCCTAGACATCACCTCAAATATCTAGTTGCTAGTTTTTAGACAGTTCAACAATGAGCTGTCATTTGTTGGTTAAGTCTGGTAACACTTGTATGGGCAGGTGTGGGGGTTTTTGTAAATAAAAACGGAGGCCTAGGGCCTTTATGAGGATTATCAAGGAATTGAGGAGATAATTAGTAATTGATATTTAAGGGTTCCAAGTTATTTTAATGTAAGTGTGATTAATTAGTTTAATATGAGGGCATATCAGTAGTTTCCCTAGGTAATCAATTTATTAATTAAAGCTACAAGTTAGTTAGGGTCTAAGCGAGTAGTCGATTTTCATCTCTCCTTATACGTTGGTTTTCATGTCTTAAAAACAGGAAGTGAGTTCAGCAGGAAGGAATTAGTTGGAGAAATATATCGAATAGGAAAGAAGAAGAGATTGAGTGAGAGTTCAGGTGAGTGTTGCAGTCGAGCTGCAACCCAAGAAAACTTGTACTATGATGACTTTACATGTGATGACTTGCACTTGTAACGACTTATACTGTGAAGACTTCACATGTGACGACTTGTACTGTGACGCTCGCACTGTGATGACTTACACACTTACGACTTCACATGTGACGACTTGTACTTGTGACGACTTGCACAGTGACGACTTCATATGTGACAACTTGTACTATGACGACTTCACATGTAACGACTTGCACTTGTGACGACTTATTCTATGAAGACTTCACATGTGACGACTTGTACTGTGTCGACTTCACATGTGCGACTTGTACCTGTGATAACTTGCACGGTGACAACTTACACACTTCCAACTTCACATGTGACGACTTGTACTTGTGACGATTTACACAGTGATGACTTCACATGTGACAACTTGTACTATGACGACTTCACATGTGACGACTTGCACTTGTGACGACTTATACTATGAAGACTTCACATGTCACGACTTATACTGTGACGACTTATACTGTAACGACTTCACATGACGACTTGTATTGTGAAGACTTCACATGTGATGACTTGTACTGTAACGACTTCACATGTGACGACTTGTACTTGTGGCGACTTACACAGTGACGACTTCACATGTGATAACTTGTACTATGACAACTCCACATGTGACGTGTTGCACTTGTGATGACTTATGCTATGAAGACTTGTACTCTGACGACTTCACATGTGACGACTTGTACCTGTGACGACTTGCACACTGATGACTTTACATCTGACGACTTGTACTTGTGACGACTTGCACAATATCGACTTCAAATGTGATGACTTGTACTATGATTACTTCACATATGGCAAATTGCACTTGTGATGACTTATATTGTGAAAACATCACATGTGACAACTTGTACTGTAACGACTTCACATGTGACAACTTGTACTGTGACGACTTCACATGATGACTTGTACTGTGAAGACTTCACATGTGACGACTTGTACTTGTAATGACTTGCACAGTGACAACTTCACATGTGATGACTTGTACTATGATTACTTCACATGTGACGACTTGCACTTGTGACAAATTATATTGTGAAAACTTCACATGTGATAACTGTCACACCTCAATTTCGTACTATTCATAATGGTGTGATGAACCGTTAATAAACCAACGGTTCAACCAGGATCTCCAATAGGCTGTGTCCTTTTAAAATATATCATACACATCTACAACCATAATCAGAATAAATACACAATAGCAGAAGTCTTAATAATAAATGAACTAAGGAATCTAACAGTGATAATCATAAATAAAATATCAAATTATGTTGTATCAACCGAGACATAAGTAAATAAAATATCATATTACATTTCTTTAATAGTTCAAATAAAAATATAATCGAAAACGCATGAGTTGCACTCGCATGAGGAGTCATGCGTCTCCACTATGTCTTCAGCCTCCATCGCAGCAATGTGCCCGTACACAGAAGCATTCATATAATCTTCCACAGTGGTACCAGCATCATCAACTAAAAATATTCGACGTCGAAAGGGTGAGCACCCATCACGGCTCAGTGAGCAAACAAAACAATGCAACAAACATATGCATACATTCAATTCTTATCTGTGGTCTGGTATTGTGAGGACAATGGAAAATCGACGTGATCCTCCTCCTCGGGATGGAAATGTGTATCCTGTATCGATGAAGATCGATTTGAATCTGTTGGAGTCGCCACCTAGATTAAGGTCTAGGACCTCTCAAAATGTAGCCTCACCCTAAGGTAAGACTTCTATTGACTCGTGACCCAATGTATCAGTTCTTTGGTCTGCAAGAGATCGGGTAGGTATTCAGGATACGGTTATGGGAAGGTGTTAGGCACCCAAACCGCCCGATCAATATCGGCCTCCTAAACTTTCCTTAAATTCTAATTTTGACTGTGCTTGGTCAACTGGATGACTAGGGCTCAATGGGGGATGTCCTAAACCAAGTTGCTAAGTTATTCTAACCTAGGGTTCAGCCAATCATGTTTTAAAGTAAATAAACAAGCAAATGTAATGTACAATATTATACAGTGAACCGAACCAAAGATGGTTCGGTCTTGGACTGAATCTGAGATGTGTAAGACATCTCAAACTGCCTACGTATTCCAATCCTGGAAATCAAGTCCAAAAACGTAGTTCGAAATGGGTTGTGTGATTAAAGATTATGAAAGTGATTTATGCATTTGTTTTAATTAGATTCTTTGTTGTTCAAGTTGAAGTTTATGCTGGATGTATGGTTGATGGGTGGCTTTGTACCGTATTTGGGATTCCCAAATTGCCTACGTATTCTAGGGTTTGCCCTAGAAATCAAGTACGACGTAGTTCGAAAATTTGTGAGAGTCGAATTTGGAATGTGTACCAAATCCTTCCAATTTTTGTCAATAGGATCTAGGGATGAGACCTAAATTCCTACCATTTTTAATTAGGATGTGTACCAAATTATTTCTAATTTTGTCAATAGGATCTAGGGATGAGACCTAAATTCCTACCATTTTTATTTGGGATGTGTACCAAATTCTTTCCATTTTTGTGAATAGGATCTAGGGATGAGACCTAAATTCCTACTATTTTTATTTGGGATGTGTACCAAATTCTTTCCATTTTTGTGAATAGGATCTAGGGATGAGACCTAAATTCCTACTATTTTTATTTGAGATGTGTACCAAATTCTTTCCATTTTTGTGAATAGGATCTAGGGATGAGACCTAAATTCCTACTATTTTTATTGTTTCCATTTTTAGGTTTCTAGGATTTCCTATCCCTTTTCATTGTGATTTTTATTTTTTAGGGTTTCATACCCTAATTATTTTCTTTATTCTAGGGTTTATTTTGCCCTAATTATTCTTTCCATTTTTAGGGTTTCACTACCCTAATTGTTCAATTCTTTCCATCTTAGGGTGTATCTTGCCCTAGTTGTTGTACAATGTAAACAATCTAACAAAGCAATGTGAGCTTAAATATAGCAGTATAAGCATCCAAATATAGCATGTTGGAAATATATTCAAATTTAGCAACACATCAGTCAAAAATGGCAAGTGAGCATGTGAATCAATACAAACATGGTAAGTGTGCATCCAAACATGACAGTAATATGTGAGCAAGTGTAGTAGACAAATATGGCAATAAGCATGTGTAGCATTCCAATCATGGCAATGTTCTTATTCCAATTATGGCAGTATGACCATTCCAATTATAGTAGTGTATGCATACGAGCATCCGAACATAGCATAGCATCAAATATGGCATGTGAGAAACAACCAAAGCATATGAGAATCAATCAAAACATGATGGAACACATAGCAAGATGACAGCTTTGTCAGGCTGGACCAAAATGGGCACATAGGGCACTGTACTTACTCAAAAAATTCTTAAAAGATATCCCTGGAAAGAAGACTCAGAGGCCAACATTTTGTCTCAAAGAAGCTAATCCTAAAAGAGACCATAGGCAGGTCGAAAATATTCCCCAAGTACAGGCAAATACACTGGTCAGGTCTGTTCCATATTTTTTACCAGTTGCACCATAAATTCCAAATAAAATTCTATTCTTAATGAAAGTTAAATACAGACATATATCTATGTAGATAACTGTCTGATCTAAAATTTCATTAAGAAAAACAAGTTAAAACAGTATATTTTCTTTGTGAAAAATGACTCTTTTCAATCATGCAAATCAGCACATCATGACAGATCTGAAATCAAAGCACTATGCACTTAAAAATTGATATCAATTCAATGAAAAATGAAAAAAATATGAAACCAGTGCCATTTTTTAGAAGACTTTCATGTCTAAAAATTTCATGTTAAGTGGATTTTCTGATTATGGCCATAAGGCCTTTGTCTAGAGACTTTCCGATGGAGAATTGCATTACATCCGAGAAAAATAGCAATGTCAAAGACAAATTTTTTGATATATTTCCCCAATTCCAAATGGAACGAAATTTTTAGGGTAGTCTTCTATCATATCAGAGAGACTCACATAAAATTTTGGACTTCAAAATCTTAGAAAAAATACATATTATGTACGTCCTAAGTTTGAACCCTAAATCTGGAATTTTCAGATCAGAAAATCACTTTATGAAATTTACAAAAAAACATCAAACATCATTGTATATCAATAAAAAATTCATCATTGAATAGATTAGACAAATTATCATTCATGAAAAATGTTAGACATAGGCATCCTAACATTAACAAGCATGTAATAGAGCATTCATGATTGAGATTTCATGAAAATTAGCCTTTTTTAAGCAAAATTGGCATTCGGGCATTATAACAACCTCTAAATTTGTTTAGAGTACTAACCTTGGGCTCAAATCGAGCGAAAACGTTGATGAAGGGTGATTGGGGGTTGTATCAATCCCCTTTGAATGTGAATCCTCCTTCTCCTCTCTTCTGCTTCTTTCTCTCTTCTCTTTCTCTCTTTTCTTCTTCTCTTTTCTTTCTTTTCTCTTTTCTCTCTCTTTCTTTCTTCCTCTCTCACGTTTTCTCTCTCTCACTCACGTTTCTCTCTCTCACCCACGTTCCCCTCTCTCTCTCTGGAAAAAAAGGATCCTCCTCTTGCCTATTTATAATTTTTCACTCATTTTCTAGAAGATCCTTTTTTCTAAAAAATATTTTTTTTTCCTTTTTCTTTCCTTCTTTTTTTTCTTTCTTTCTTTCTCCTCTCTCTCTTTCACGTTTTCTTTCTAGAAAACGTGAAGGGGAATCTTTTCCCCCTTTTTTCTTTTTTTTTTTTTCTTTTATTCCTCTCTCTTTCCTTTTTTCTTCTCAAGATCTTTTGGATTATCTCAAAACCCTAAATCCCCTTCTCTTTCACGTTTTCTCTCTCCCCCTCTTTCCTTTTTCTTCTCAAAATCTTTTTGGATTATCTCAAAACCCTAAATCCCCTTCTCTTCCACGTTTTTTCTCTCCCCCTCTTTCCATTTTTTCTCAAAAATCTTTTGGATTATCTCAAAACCCTAAATCCCCTTCTCTTTCACGTTTTCTCTCTCCCCTCTTTCCTTTTTCTTCTCAAAATCTTTTTGGATTATCTCAAAACCCTAAATCCCCTTCTCTTCCACGTTTTTTCTCTCCCCTCTTTCCATTTTTTCTCAAAAATCTTTTGGATTATCTCCAAAACCAAAATCCCCCCTTCACTTTCACGTTTCTCTCTCCCTCTTTCCTTTTTCTTCTCAAAATCTTTTGGATTATCATTTACATATAATAATATATATTATATACATATATACACATATATTTAATAACATACATACATACATACATATATATATATATATATATATATATATATATATATATATATATATATATATATATAATATATATAATATATATAAATACTATACACATGAATGAACCGGTTCGAAACGGGTTGAGACCGACTTAGGTTGGCCCGAGTTAAACCGATATGGGTTGAGCTAGGTTGGACCAAAACCGGCTTGAACCGAGTTGATCGGATTAATTGGAATTAACCGGGTTTTCTCTCCTTGTCATTTCATGGGACATTTCGTTGTCATCCCGCATGGAATTTTCCGATGGCCTCTATTTCAAATTTTTTGCGTTCATTTTGTAGAACATTAAAAATGAGGAATATAGGAACTGGAATCACCTGAATCCGATGTAGAACGGAAAAGATATGCAGCTTTGAAGTTCTGACGATAATTTTGCATGCAAGCTTGCATGGGACCCACTGGTGACTTCTACCCGGGATTTTTTACGTCCACTTTGTAGAACATCATGAATGAAGAATAATGGTCTTGGAATCATCTGAATCCGATGTCGGATGATCAAGATATGATGATTTGAAATTCAAACAATCCAACTTAGGATAATTTGCATGAAGGCCCCTAGGATTATTTATAATAATTTCATAAACCTCCCTCATATGTATCATCTGACTAAAATGGTCATATCTTCCTCATTTGATATCGAAATTGAGCAATTCTGGTCTCGTTTCGAAGATAATTCTATGACCTACGCATCCATGTAAAATTATAACCCATGACCTTGCTGTGGACCCATTGAAAACTTCCTCAAATTCACAGACCCATTGAAAACTTTCTCAAATTCACAGTCAAGAATCCAAACTTTCTATCACCTTTCTTCCTTTTGTTGTCCACACACCAGCAGGACTTTGTTTAGCTAGGATGGCGAAAATGGGGTGCTTACAGGTATATAAGTTTGCAATGTGCTATAGAAAGGTTCGGTGGCCGCCTTACCTCTATACACAGGGTGTGTAAGCCCACCCAACGGATCAAACACCATTGTTGTCCACATCCACCCCAACATGGAATAGAGATAGAGCTAAAGTGTCCGGATCAAACACCGCATAACACTTCCCCTGATGACCTACCCATACCAACACGTAAGCCCCTGCTGGTGAGGGCTTGCAAACTGGGCTCGGAACTAACTAATCCTAATGTTAAACAGTGTATCCAAGGCCTCACCCCAGCATCTCTTAATACATCCATAGAGATAGAGCTAAGGCCCCCCGGCAGAGTCAAAGACTACATGGTCCAAGACCACCTCCCCTAACGTCCTACGACGTAATAGTTCTGCTAAGGTAATGGCGATACAATGATGTCAGTGGATAAGACTTGAGTAGAGATAGAGCTAAAGTGCCTGGATCAAACACCGCATAACTCCTCCCCTGATGCCCTACTCACATCAAGTATACCAACCACACACAAACATTCACATGTCTATTCCTAGCATCATCATCATCATCATGTTATAAATAAAATAGAATTAAATATGCATGAACATTAATAGCAGAAATATTAGATAACATGTTGAATGCACATGACAAGCATACACGCATAGGATCAGTTTTGGCATTGGACTCAAGAAAATAAAAATAGTTTATTATTAGTCAATTAATGTAGGTCTTGTTCCCTCACCTTTGCTTGAATGTAGATCCTCTTTTAAGCTTTAAGAATCACTTTTATATCAATAGGAAAACCTAACAAGTTGATAGATTTTAGTTAGAAGTCATTCCGATAATTTTAGGCTTGCTTTTAAGCGAGGGTCGTAGGGTGGGTCGCAGGTAAGGTAGCAGTTTACTGCGACCCCCAGGGTAGGGTTGATGTCAGGGTCAGATGTTCCATCGAACCTGGGTGCGACCACCCCATCCCTGGACTTCCCGAATGCTGGGGGTCGATCATGTGGTCTGGTAGGGTCGATTCCCAATCGACCCCACATGCGACCCCCCATGGTTTGAGTCGAGAATTTCATCATACTGTCCATTCTTTCATGTTTGGGTCCTATGACTTACTTCCACAATCCGTTCTATGCTTGTTCTATGGCTTAAAACTCTCGGTTTCTTCCTTACCTTACCTACCATGATTTCCTCCATAGATTTCATTGAAATCCTCCCATGGATGGATGATTTGGGTTTCCCCTAAATCATACCCTCTTCATGAACTATTCTAAGGTCTTAAATCATTTATGGAAACATACCCATACCTTAAGTTTGCTGAGATTCAGAGGTTTCTCTGAATTCTTCACTTTAGTCTTCTTCTTCAACTTTCCTTCTCTTCTCCTTCTCTTCTCTTTCTCTCACTTTCAATTAGGATTTCCAAAGGAGTGAAAGTGGCTTAGGGACGTCTTATTTATAGAGTAGAACCTCCCAAAATAAGTCCTATTGAGATTAAGAAATAATCCCCTTGAAATTTACAAAGTTTCCTATTTACGGTTTTTGTCTGCAAAAGGGGGTCGATGAGGGGGTCGATGATCCCGTCGACCCTCAGGTCCAAATTGTCCGACCCCCAGTTAAAATATCAAGGGTTTGACTTCCTAATGAGGGGGGTCTGACCCTGCCTATCTGGGTGTGCGACCCTGCCCTCCATTTTACTATTTTTGGGTTAGTTTAATACCTGGTTTCGCTATTTCCTTCACGCACTTGGTCCATTTGGCTCGACCATGATAGGTAGACCTGGTACAAGGTGGTAAGACCGGTTAGTTCGATACGGGTCTTACAACTCCCCCCTACTTATAAAAATTTTGTCCTAGAAATTGTACATACCTTTCGAGTCGAATAGATGAGGGTATTGCTTTCGCATAGCATTTTCTTCTTCCCATGTGATTTCTTCTATATC
Organism: Protea cynaroides; assembly: GCA_028583415.1. NCBI lineage: Eukaryota > Viridiplantae > Streptophyta > Magnoliopsida > Proteales > Proteaceae > Protea > Protea cynaroides. The sequence continues at coordinate 26,310,792 of CM053271.1, forward strand.
TCTGCTTCTCCAGATGACTTTAACATAATAAATGTCATGGTTGCATAGTCATTGCACCTTTCGGCTGGTGATTTCAGTTGGTGCTACTTCAAATATCAAGTCATCCATATAATCAGGTAGTTCTACTATCAAAATGTGCGTTGGATCTCTGACATACTTCTTCAATAAGGAGATATGAAATACATCATGCACACTTGACATAGATGGTGGCAGTGCTAATTGGTAAGCCACTTTTCCACGCTTAGCTAGAATCTCATATGGTCCGACATATCTCGGATTTAGTTTTCCTTTCTGTCTGAACCGTTTCAAACCTCGCATAGGTGACACTTTGAGGAATACCTTATCACCTACGGTGATTTCAAGGTCTCGACGCCTAGTATCTACATATTGCTTCTGACGATTCTAAGTCGTTTTTACTCTTTCCTTGATAATATCGACTACTCGATATGTCTCTTCAATAAATTATGGTCCAACAATACTACGTTCTCCAACTTCATTCCAAAACAAAGGAGTTCGACACTTCCTGCCATACAGTGCTTAATAGGGTGACATCTGTATAGTAGCCTGATAGCTATTGTTATAAGCGAACTCAATCAGTGGTAATTTTTCATCCCATGATCCTTTAAAATCAATTACACAGTCTCGGAGCATGTCTTCTAGAATCTGAATGGTGCGTTCCGACTATCCGTCTGTCTGAGGATGGAATGCAGTACTGAACTTCAATGTTGTACCCATAGCCTTCTATAATCCTTCCCAAAACTTTGAAGTAAATCGTGGATCTCTGTTAGACACAATGCTTTCAGGTACGCCGTGTAATCTGATAATATTATCCACATACAACTTAGCTAACCTCTTCAGTGTATACTGAGGTCGTATAGCTATAAATCGATCTGTTTTAGTCAGTCGGTCTACAATCACCCAAACTGCGTCAACTACTCGGGGAGTCAATGGTAATCCTGTGACGAAGTCCATAGTGATGCAGTCTCATTTCCATGCTGGTTATGGTAACAGTTGTAACAGTCCTGCTGGTCTTTGTCGTTCAGCTTTCACCTTCTGACAATTTAGGCATTGAGACACAAACTTGGCTATATCTGCTTTCATTCCTCTCCACCAATATAATTTCTTTAGGTCATGATATATTTTTGTACTTCTAGGGTGTATCGAATAGGCGGTGGCATAGGCTTCCTTCATTAGTCGGTGTCTAATGTCCAAAATTTCTGTTTCAGGTATACATATTCTTCATTTGTACTTCAGTACCTTTTCATCATTTAAGGTGAACTCAGGAATAGTTCTATCTTTTTCGATGTCTTCTTGTACCGTTCTTAGATTAGGGTCCGATTTAATCACTGTTTTCACTTCATCAAGTATATCGGGTACAATCTTCAATGTGGCGAATATTTTTGTAAACCGATGGATAAACCCTTAGTTGGTTGATTCACCCGGTGCATCTATCACAAACTGTTCATTACCGTAATTGAATACTTTTCCGATAGCACACAGTGCAGCAGTGGTGCTAACCTCCCCTTGAGATTTTATCATTGCCTTTCTACTCGGCGCATCAGCAACCACATTAGCTTTCCCCGGATGATACTGGATATCACAATCATAGTCTTTCAATAGTTCCATCCATCTTCTTTGTCTCATATTCAACTCCTTCTGATTAAAGAGGTAAGTAAGACTCTTATGATATGATTTAATATGAAATTTCTCTCCGTACAAGTAATGTCTCCATATTTTGACAGCATGTACTACTGCCGCTAATTCCAAATCATGAGTGGGATATTTTTTCTAATGTGTCTTCAATTGTCTTGAGGCATAAGAAATTACTTGTTCTCCTTGCATAAGTACACATCCTAATCCCAACCCTGACGCATCAGTATACAAAATAAATGGCTGTCCTAGAATCGGAATGGTCAAGATTGTAGTAGATATCAATCTAGCTTTCAATGTTTGGAAACTCTTCTCGCATTTATCAGTCCAAACAAACTTTTCCCCCTTCTTAGTCAAACTGGTGAGAGGTACGGCAATTTGGGAATAGTCTTCCACAAATCGTTGATAATACCCAGCTAGACCTAAGAAACTTTTAATTTTTGCAATGCTCTTCGGTGCTTCCCACTTCACAATATCTTCGATCTTGCTAGGGTCCTCTTTAATTCCTTCAGCGGATACAACATGGCCTAGAAAAGCGACTTCCTTTAGCCAAAACTCACACTTTGTAAATTTGGCATAGAGCTTCTCCTTCCGTAATCGCTGCAGAGCGGCGTTTAGATTCTTTATATGAGTTTCCTTGTCCTTGGAGTAGAACAATATATCATCGATGAATACAATAACCGATGTATCCAATATATCGTGGAATACCCGATTCATAAGTTCCATAAAGGTTGCTGGTGCGTTCGTCAATCCAAAAGACATGACCAAAAATTCATAATGTCCATATCTGGTCCTGAATGCTGTCTTGGCAATATCACCATCCTTAATCTTCAACTGATGGTAGTCTGACCGGAGATCGATCTTGGAGAACACTTCGGCACCTTGCAATTGATTGAACAGGTCATCGATCCGAGGCAATGGAAACCGATTCTTGATTGTCAGTTTATTCAGTTCTCGATAGTCTATACACAATCGAATACTTTCGTCCTTTTCCTTTACGAATAATACTAGCGCTCCCCATGGTGATATGCTAGGTCGGATGTAACCCTTGTCCAGCAGTTCATGTAGTTGTACTTTTAATTTCTTCAGTTCAGTAGGAGCCATTCGATAAGGTGCTTTAGATACTGTTGCGGCTTCGGGTATCAGATCTATAACAAACTCTGTAGTGCGGTTGGGTGGTAGTCCTGGTAGTTCTTCAGGAAATACATCTGGATAGTCACGCAGGACATCAATATCCTCCATTCGTGGTGCTTCTTTGGTAAGATTGACCATAGATACTAGATACCCAACTGCTCCTTTCTCAAGGCACTTCCTAGCCTTTAATGCAGAGAGTATGAGCTTTCGTTTATGGGAAGTTTGGTTCCCACAAAACTGAACTCTGCCCCTTCCTTGTCTTTAAATGTCAGCTTCTTTTCGGCATACAATATGTTTGCAGAATGCCGAACTAACCAGTCCGTTCCCAAGATGACATTAAAGTCTACCATCTTAAGTTGGATCAAAGTTGCATCCAAAGTCTTCTCGTCAATAAGAACTGAACAGGGTCCATAACCTTTTTCTAATTCCACTTCTAATCCCATAGGCGATCGTACAAGCAGTTTGTAGTCTAAGGATTTGAGGGGTAGATTTAGCTTCTTTCCAAATGACACAGATATAAAAGAATGAGTAGCTCCTGAATCAAAGAGTACTCTGGCGGGAATGCCATTAATAGGTATGATACCTGTGATTTGTTTTGATTTAGTCTACATGCTCACATAATGTAACACAAAATGATAAGATTCAGGTCATACCTGTGACCACATCAGGCGATGCGGCAGCATCCTCAGATGTAACCGCGTAAACTCTGCCTTGTTGTAGTTTCTTCTTGGGCTTAGGATATTCCTAGAAATAATGTCCCACTTAATTTCAGTTATAGCATTTTAACCCTTCATTATTTGGCTTTTGTTGCGGTTGAGCTACTGAAGTAGTCTTGGCTGCAGCATTGAAACCTTGGGTATGGAAGGGTTTGAATACCTTGGTGTTCCCTCCGTTGTAAGATTTCTCATTTGGCCTTTTGATTCCTCTATTTTGAGAAAAGTAGCTCTCTTTCTGGCTCGACTCTATTACTCGAGCAATTTGTACAGCTTCATTGTAGATTTTCTTTTCAAGTCCCAGAACATGTTCACGTATGCTTCCCCTATGTCCCTTGACGAACCTTCGGGTCTTTGTATCTTCCACTTGCATACTGACTGGTGCAAAGAAAAACAGCTCCTCATAACGCTGTTGATATGCATCGACAGTCATCTATCCCTAATATAAACTCAGGAATTCCTTATCCATAGAATCTCTAAAATTCCTAGGAAAATACTTCTCAAAGAATGCCTCCTTGTATATATCCCAAGTCAATTTTGTGTGCTTTGTCATTAGATACGTCCGTGTGGACTTCCACCAGTGGTTTGCATCGCCTTTCAGCATGAATGTTGCACACAATACCTTTTCTTCTACATTCACTGTCATCATCATGAAGTTTCTCTCCATCTCATCGATCTAATGTGCTGGCTACAACAGATCAGCTGGCTTACCACTATACTCCTTGGGCTTCATCTTCAGAAAACGCTCCACCAGTCTGGAGTGGTCTAGTTGATGCGGAACATAAGCCCCATACATAGGTGGTTGGTATTGATATCCACCCGGAGCTACTTCAGGGTTTTGTACTTGAGCCTGCATGATGGGAGTTTGAGGTGCGTGGGGTACTGTGTTACTTTCCCCTGGTACTGTACTTTCCTGTCCTGCTGGCATCGGTGTCGTCTGTGCAGTTGGAAAAGTCATGCCTATGCCAGCTTGCATAGTAGCTTGTGCCTGTTGTATTTGCTATAGCTGTTGGGTCAAATTCATTACGGCTGTAGCCAGGTCTGTAGGTGGAGCTGACAGATTTGTAGGATTTGTCTGCCCATTAATCACGAACGGTGCCATGTTTGGATTCTCCTGTGATTTTAGGTGTATATGGCTGTCTTCCCCCACAGGTGGTGGTGGTGGAATAGAGTTACGGCTTTGTCTAGTCACTCTGCGTCCAGCTATTATCTGTTATGGTAGTGGGAATGTCTGAAAATCATAGAATACGTGAGGCAATCATTATATACTTCATTCTCATATTTAAATCCACTAACCAATGATATTTTCAAATTTTTTAAATCATTCTGTCAAAAATACTGTATTTTTCATTGCAGGGTCGATGGTGGGGGTCGATGGATGTCCGACCCTCAGGTATGTGACCCTGAGAATCACTGATTCTTACTAAGAGCTGGGGGTCGATGAGGGGGTCGATGCATGTCCAACCCTGGGATCGACCCCTTGTTCTCTGTCTGATCACCGAGAGCTGAGGGTCGATGAGGGGGTCGGAGGGGGGGTCAGATGTTTTGGTCGAACTCTCCGACCCTCGGACTAAATATCAGGTTTTAATCTCGATTTTGAATCCATTTCTCATTCTTTCTCCTCCTTTCCGACTCGGCACATCCCTCTGAGTTGCTACATTGACAACTCCGACCCATCGGTGATATTTGCTTCTCGTTTCGACGTCTACTCCTCTTCTACAGGTATGTTCTCTACGGTTTCATATTTTTAGGGTTTCTTAACTAGGTTTTTGCTCGTTTATATCGTTTTCTTCAAATTAAACTTTTTCTAACCGTAAAAATTTGATTTTTATTGGTAGCTTTTGTTGTTGGTGACTCAATAGACGAAAGCCCTAAAAAATATTTGAGTTTCATTGGTTGGTTATCGAGAAACTTGAAATTTCCCATTTTTGCCCTAATTTGTCAAGATTTTAGAATTTCTTGAAATTTCTTCAAATTCAATCTCTTTAGATGAAATTTCCAACTGTATGAGTCTTGCAGGATTGTTTAGAATCTTTATAAGTCCTCCTGCCCACGTGTATGGGTGAAAAGTGAGGCTTTTGACCAATTTATGTCGTTATAATGTCGAAATTTTTGGGTTTTTGATCTTTACTAAGCCAGCATCTGTTTTTCTTTATTTTTGCAAATAGTATGACTCGTAACAAAATACCCAGGGTTCATGACCCAGTCCACTTCCGTTCTAACGAGGTTGAGGCACAGTATGCCCACTACTCTCGTAAGAAGGTAGAGAGAGGTCGCCGGGTAGACTTGGCTAGCCTGGCCTTGTTTGATGTGGGGAGGGCTTTTGGTGATATGGGCTGGCTTCCTGTGATCACCTATGACGCCTGCATTCGTCCAGATTTGGTACGATAGTTTTATTGTAATCTCCAAGTGGTGGGGGATTACAACGATACTGAGAAGGGTATAGAGCTCCGGATCACTAGCTACGTCAAGGGAGTCGAGATTTCTTTTGATTATCGGCAGCTAGCCGACTTGTTGGGCATTTCATACGATGGCCCCTTGGTCTTCTGTGCTCCTGGAGAGCCCAGTTCTTTTCATTGGAGATGAGGGCTGAGATTGACCGTCAGATCATCAGAGAGGATCGTTGGGAGATGAAAGCGATTTACCTTCGTCCAGAGCCTCAGGTGTATTGTAAGATTATTCAGCACAACCTGATACCTCAGAGTGGGCACTATGAGAGGATCTCCCAGTTGACCTAGTTTTTTTTGTATTGTATCTGCACTAGGCAGCCTGTCTACCTCCCTTATATCATTATGCAAATGATGATCAGTGACACATTGCCCGATCATGCTGGCAACCTACCTTATGGACGCATGATCACTATGCTGCTTACCCGTCTGGGTGTTGACATGGTGGATGAGAGGATTCAGGAGAAATCCTTCTCATCACCTCTGGATTGGGAGGCCATCTGTAAGATGGGCATACAGGATGCTAAGGTCAACGATGATGAGAGGAACGCTCTAGTGCGTCCACGTACTCGAGTAGAGATGGCTGAAGCTGAGGCAGCAGCAACAGCCGCTGGAGCAGGGGTTCATGGGGGTGATAATGATCGTTTGTACATGGATGTGGATTCCATACCTCCACCATCACCTACTCATGCTACGGGAGCTGGTCCTTCTTATGCAGCTGGTCCTTTACATGCAGCTGGTCCTTCACACCCACCTTCTGACGCCTTGATGGGGATATCACATGAGATTCGAGAGGCTATGGTGGAGTCGCATGATTCGTTGTGCGAGCGCAACTCATGTGTTTTTTATTAGATTTAGTTGTTGGATTATCAGAACACGTAATTGATTACTTTATTTTATTTTATGTCTTGAGTCATTTGGAGATAATTGGATAATTAATTATGTTATCACTGTTAGATACTCAGTTCATTAATATTAAAGACTTCCACTATTGTTTATTTACTCTGATTATGGTTGTGGTTGTATCTAGTTTAATCAAATGGGCACGGCCTATTTGAGATTCTGGGTGAACCATTGATTTATTGGTGGGTTCCAGCAATGCCGGATGTGGAAGTTGGTTCCCTTTTTTCTTTCTTTCTTTTTTTTTTTTTGGTTTTTAGTTTGGTTATGTAGTGCCTTTGTATTTACTTGTTTCTAATAAAAAAAAATTGGGAAAATGACAGTTACCTCCCCTGTAACTTACCTTAATGACAGTTGAATACCCAAGTTTTAAGAAAAGACAAATGACCCCAATTTTTAATGGTGTTAAAATTATTTTTTGTGGATAATTCTACCCTCATGTTTCTGAAACCAATATTACCTTATATATATATATATATATATATATATATATATATATATATATATATATATATATATATATATATATATATATATATATATATATATATTCCTTTCTTTCTTCTGTTTGTAAAACACTTCCATCGTTTTACTTTAAGAGTTTTATTGTTCGAAGCTCTGCTCAATGAAGAACTCTTCGAAGAACTTCCCGCAACTTATACATGGCCAAGACATGTATGATAATGAGAAAAAGTCTCTCTCACGGTTTGGTTGAGCTCTAACATTAGCTAAGAAGTATAGGAAGGTTATACCTTGAGGAGAGCAAAGACTGTATGTATCTGATCTGTCATCGAATTTGAATTCCTTTGATCCCCAGTTCATACCTTCTATACATTGATAATGAGAAAAGACTCTCTTTTAACCTCACTGAACATCCACTATTAGAAAAAAAAATGCTAAGAGAAAATTTTGAACACGATAAAAAAAAGGTTGATGCTGAAAGAAATTTCTGAATCTAAGTGGACGGAATGGCTTCGTCGGAAAAAAAAATTTTAAAAATGCTAAGAGAAATTTATGAACATGATAAAAAGGGGGAGATGCAGAAAGAAATTTCTAAACTTAGAGGAAGAAATAGCTTCTATGGAAAAATCGAATCAAACTCAAGAGGTGGGGTGCCTTCGCTTCCCCAAAAAAAAAGATTGGACTTAAGAGATGGAACCTTCGTGGAAGATCAAGTCAAACATGAAATGCAGCCGGATTACCAAATCGAACTCAAAATGGAGTCTGAAAACCAAATTGAACTCAGAAGATGGAAAGCCTTTGCGTGACCAGAAAACAAATTGAACTCAGAGATGGAATGGTTAAGAGAGAAAGAGGAAATAGAGAGAAAAACACCCTTCTTGTGTGGCGTGAAGACCTCGATTTCGAGTTTCGGAGAAAGAATCGGCTTCTCACTCGCCCTGGGCATTATCTCCCAGGACCTTCTTCCCCTTTCTTAGCGAACTGAGTTCAGTAGAGTTTACGTCGACTTCGAGTTCTTAGGGGTTTTTTTTTTTTTTTTGTTTCAATAGAAAGCCCACTGCATCATCTCCTGCGCACTCTCTTTTTTTTAAGTCAATCACCCTTATAAAGAGGGTTAATTTGGTAATTAAAATAAAATTGACCTCTCACCGTTAGCATCTAATGGAATATTCCTAACGACATAGATCTATTTGTATTTTAATAGTGTTTTTGGAAATGTATTTGTCTTTTTTCTTAAACTTGGGTAGTCAAGTATCATTAAAGTAAGTTATGGGGGAGGTAACTGATGGACCTTGAATGACACTGAGAGGGGGGGTGAATCAGTGTGAATACTTTTTTCCTAATATTTCTTTGTTGCTCAGTGCTTATGATGAACCAGACTGCCCCACACACAATCGTATGCAAATCTACCTCGTAACCACTCAGTGGCCAGGTCTACCGGATTTGCACACCCATCCTGCAATTCATTCCACGCACTTCACAAAGTACATAATTAAAACAAACCACAACACAGAAGGATTACGTGGTTCACCACCACAGCGAGTGATGGCTAATCCACAGAGTAATGCACAATGGGCTCCGTATTTACTCAATACTCAACTTTTAGCCCTTTACAGGACAAGGATGCTCGCCCTAAATTTTCCCAGCATAAAACTGAGAGGGCGTAACAACGCCAGAATTTAGGCATAGAGCCAGTGTCCAACACCCACTGAACACACCATAAATAGAATAATTTTTTGGGGCTTATAATGATGCCCTACAATTAAATCCCAACCTAGCAAGGCATTCAATATTTCTTTTTTTTATTTTTTGCCTAATGCTAGCATACAATAGACTCCCATACAACGTAGGCATTCAACATTATCAACCTACTTTAGCATACAATGCATTAATTCGATAAACAATAAGGGAGTTGAGAAAATCTCAAAACCAATTTTTTCTGACAACTGACGACATTCCTCTTCTTCTGATAATCAGTTTATCTCTCGTCATATGCAACCAAGCTCCACCACCCTTCAAAAACACATCAGTGTATCGGCATCAGCATGAACAGGGATGATGAATGATTGTCTTCAATTTCCAGAAGCAGAAAAACCAAAAAACATGAAGTTCTTCCCTCTTGCTTCAAAAATCCCCTTTCAGATCTATTTTCCATGGCCAACAACATCTTAAACCATTCTCAATAGAAAGAGAATGAAAAACCTAGCTCGGTACAATTTGGATCGTCGGATTTGGCCTTCGGATGATCAAGTTATGAAGAAAACAAGTTCGGCCAATAAGAAAATTTAAAAAGGAATCTTTAAGCTTCATTTGGTGCACCTGCGAAGCACCGTAGCAGTGCCGCACCGCTAGTTGTCGCGGTTTGATTGGCTGCGCAGAGAATCTAAGGAATCGTCCGTCAGATCAAAGTCATAAAGGCAGGATCTGGCGGGATCCCTTGGATCAGAATAATCCCACCTCCGAAAATCGGAGGTCACGTGATGCGCAGGATTGGCATCTTTTCCGCCGTCGCACAGTGAATGCACCACACTGGATAAGAGCGCCAATTCCATGTGCGCGAAACACCATTTTAAGCTGCGCCCAGCCAATGGGCTCCTTCGTGGGAGCATCAAACGACGCCGAGTGAGAAACACCTTAGCCCGCCTTCACAAGAACCACAAATTTAGAATCTTGAAGACGTGGCTTCATTTAGGCGGCCGATCTCGCATCTTCAACATTCTTTTGTTCCCAAAATACACCTGAGAATACAAACAATGGCCTCTGTAACCATTTATACTTTTGTTAAACTTGCTACAGGGTCGATTTTCCAGAGAGGTTTTCTCTCTCCTGGAAAATCGTCGAACACCTGGTGGGGAGCGGCGCGGCATGCAGGAGAAAAGATCCAGCGCACACGGCATGCGGTCTGTACGCGATGGTGCCATGCGGGGGGTGCCATGCGGGCTGGCCTGCCTGCTGTGGTGCCATGCGCGCTGGCCTGCTTGGCCTGCCTGCTGTGGTGCCATGCGGCTGGCCTGCTTGGCCTGCCTGCTGTGGTGCCATGCAGCTGGCCTGCTGGGCTGGCTGCCTTGGCCCTCGGCCAGGCTGGCTGCCTTGACTTGATGGGTCCCACTTTCTCTCTCCTCTTTCTCTCTCCTCTGATTCTCTCTCCTCTTTCTTTCTTTTCTGATTCTCTCTCGTCTGTCATGCTTCACATCACCTGTAACAAAGCTGCATCACCTGTTTCACTGCCATATCGCCTGTAGGGTCCGCAGACACTCTCTCTCATCAAACATGACCCAGTTAGCCCAATTTGCCAACAATTATAATATGAAGGCCAACAATCTCCCCCTTTGTAATTGTTGGCAACTACTCAATCCATAGACACTTCTCCCCCTTTGACAACAAGAACAAAGGGATTTTCCACATAGGAGTGTCCATCGCATCTTCCCAATCCTATGGACGCTCCAAAACATAAAATCATCACCATAGCAACACAGAAAAAATACCAATAGACTCCCCCTGAGTCCTATATAAAAAAAATAGAAAACAACCATACACTGCTCCCCCTCACTCCAAACTCCTCAATGCTTGGGGAGGATAACTACTCCCAACTTCTGTCTCAAGTAGCCAAACTGTTCTTTAGGAAGAGGCTTTGTGAAGATATCTGCAATCTGCTCTGCTGTAGGAATGAACTCTAACTGAACTTCTCCTTCCAAAACCTTCTCTCAAGAAGTGATACCGAATGGCTATGTGCTTCGTCCTGGAGTGCATAACTGGATTTTTAGAGATATTTATAGCACTAGTGTTGTCACAGAACATTGAAATAGGCTTGTCTGACTCAATGCCTAAATCCTTCAACATTTGTTTCATCCATAAAACCTGTGTACAACAAGAGGTGGCTGCAATATATTCTGCCTCTGCTGTAGACAATGGGACTGACTTTTGTTTTTTGCTATGCCAAGCCAACAAATTTTTACCAAGATAGAAGGCACCTCCACTAGTGCTCTTCCTATCATCAACACAACCTGCCCAATCTGCATCTAAGTAAGATGACAAGACCAGATCCTTGCTTTTTGCATACCAGAGACCATACTCCATTGTCCCCTTTAAGTATCTGAAGATCCTCTTCACAGCTACCACATGTGTCTCCTTTGGACCAGCTTGAAATCTAGCTACCATGCACACAGACTGAAGAATATCTGGTCTAGTAGCAGTCAAGTAAAGCAAACTTCCAATCATTGACCTGTACATAGTATTATCAACTGATGGAGAGTCATCCTCTTTGCTTAGCTTACAACTTGTCATCATTGGAGTGCTCATGGGGTACAGTCTTCCATTGTAAATTTCTTCAATATTTCCTTCACATATTTAGTCTGAGATAAAAAGAATCCATTCTTTAACTGACTGATCTGCAGACCTAAGAAATAAGATAGTTCCCCAATCATGGACATCTCAAACTCATCTTGCATTCTCTGAGCAAAGTCCTGACATAATTCATCCTTTTGGCCTGCAAAGATGATGTCGTCTACATACACAACCACAACTGTCTGACTACCATCAACAGATTTGGCATACAAGTTGCTATCAACCAGTCCCTTCTTGAAACCCAATTGACAGAGATAAGTGTTCAGCCTTGAATACCATGCTCTTGTTGCTTGCTTCAACCCATACAATGCTTTTCTCAGTCTGCAAACAAGTGTAGGGTCTTCACTCAGTTGAAATCCTTCTGGTTGCTCTATATACACCTCTTCTTCCAAGTCACCATTCAAAAAAGCTGACTTGACATCCATCTGATAAACTTTGAAATTTTTGTGTATAGAAAATGCAAGAAACATCCTGATTGCTTCCAATTTAGCAACAGGAGCAAATGTTTCTTCAAAGTCAATGCCCTCAACCTGAGCATATCCTTTACAAACCAATCTGGTCTTGTTCCTTACAATTTTGCCATCTTTATTGAGCTTGTTCCTATAGACCCATTTAGTGCCAATAACATTCTTGTCTGTATGCTTTGGCACTAATTCCCAAGTTTTATTTTTCTCTATTTGTTCTAACTCTTCATTCATTGCCTTGAACCAACTAGCATCTTCACATGCCTCTGCAACTGATTTTGGTTCAATGTGAGATAATAGAGAGAACATTTATTTTAGTTGTCTCACTTTCCTTGTTTGTTTACCAGCAGATGGATCACCAAGAATTAATTGGTCAGGATGATTCTTTTTTACGCTTCTTGAGCCACTTTTGTTCTGCCTATCTGCCTCTGAATCAGACTGCTCTTCCCTTTCTTCTGTCTCAACCACAGCTCTCTGTCTTGGCACATTTGTAACATCCTGCTCCTTTTCTGTTTCATTGTCATTCTGCTCACTGTCCAGGTCTTCAAAAATAGGAACCTCATTATTTGATCTTGCAGGAGAATTCTTGTGCTCATCAACTCTCACATCTACACTTTCAACAATTTTACCAAGTTTTTTATTATAGCATTTGTAAGCTTTGCTAGAGGTAGAGTAGCCAAGAAATATTCCTTCATCAGCCCTATCATCAAAATTTCCTAGACCATGACTGGTGTTCTTGATATAACACTTACTACCAAACACTTTGAAGTGTTTTGCTGTGGCCTTCTTACCAAACCATAGTTCATAGGGTGTCTTGTCTTCATGTGGCCTCAACATACACCTATTCTGAACATATATTGTTGTATACACTGCTTCTCTCCAGAATTTATTCCCCATGTCATTTTCAGTTAACATAGTCCTGGCCATCTCTTGAACAGTTCTATTCTTTCTTTCTGCAACACCATTTTGCTGTGGTGTTCTAGGAGCTGAAGTCTGTCTCTTGATGCCGTTCTCAGAATAATATTCTGCAAAGTCAATCCAGGTGTACTCTCCTCCCCTGTCAGATCTCAAACACTTGATTTTCTTCCCTGTCTCATTTTCAACTTGAGTCTTCAAGTTCTTGAATCTAGCCAGAGCTTCTAACTTATGTTTCAGAAACATTACCCAAGTCATTCTAGAGTAGTCATCTATAAACAGAATGAAGTACCTTTCTCCTGCAATGCTTGGTGTTCTCACTGGCCCACATAAATCTGTATGAATTATCTCCAATGGTTGAGTAGTGTGGTATTCCTTAGGCTTGAATGATGTTCTTGTCTGCTTCCCCTTCTGACAAGATGCACAGATATCATTGGAAGGATTTTTCAATGAAGGAATGTCTCTCACAGCATTTTTGTTAGATATTTTGGATAGATTTTCAAAGCCAATATGTCCCAATCTTCTATGCCATAGCCATGTTTCCTCTTCTTGACTCATCATACAATTCTCTTCAAAATCTTTAGACATAATATAGAGATTTCTAGAATTTCTTTTTCCTGATGCCATCAACTTTCCACTGTCAAACTTTCGGATCTCACATCCTTGATCATTAAAAATCACTTCGTGACCCCTATCACAAATCTGGCTGACACTCAATAATTTATGTTTCAAACCTGAAACATAGAGAACATCATGAGATTTTATATTTCCATTAATGAGGCTGATGCTTCCCTTTCCAACTATCTTGGCACCATCATTGTTGCCAAATTTAACTGAACCTCCTTCATAATGCTGAAGCTTCTGAAGCCTTTTACTGTCTCCAGTCATGTGACTAGAACACCCATTGTCAAGAATCCATGGTGTAGAGCTGTCTTGTGCTTTAAAAGCTGTCTGCACAACCAAAGAGCTGTCTCTTTCTGGTCTGTCCCTCTGAACCCAAACTCTTTTCTGTGATGATGCCTTCTCAACATGTTTCTGCTTTGGAACCTCTCTTCTTGTTCTGCTATGATGTCTCTGTAAAGGTGGCATAGGGGGAAAGATGGTTCTACAATTCCTTACTACATGCCCAAAGTTGTGACAGTTGTAACACTCAACAAACTTCTCTTTAAGGGGAGAAAATTGATTTCTACTCTCAAATTTTACATCTCTCATGTTGAATTTGCAGGTAGAAATTTTATGTCCAAAATTGTTACATCTGTAGCAGTAACCCTGAAAATAAGGTCTTGACCTTACAGTCGCCATGTATCTCATCTGTCTCTGTGGTGCATTGGGATAATTTTCTTTGTAGAAATTGTCACACTCCATTCTCTTGCCTTGCCATGCATTTTGTTTTAGCCTTGCATAGTTAGTCTTAGGAAGAGGAATTTTGTTTCCACCTTGACAATGAACTACAGGGTCCTTACCCTTTTCATTTTCCTTTACAAAAGATATGGGCCCTTTTCCCTTTGAGTTGGCAATTTTTGATGTCTCTCCTTTATCAAAACCAAGGTCAAACTTGATGTGGGAAGGTCTTTGAGCATTGATAATCCTGTCAAGCTTATTACTACTAGGATGCACTAAAGTAGAATTATTTAAATCCTCATGTTGAGATAATTTTTGTTGTCTCTCAACCTCTTCTTTTTCATACTCTGCTACTTTTGTCTTTAGAAGAGTAAAATTGTAAGACCCGCACTCCATAAACCCGGTCTAAACCTTGGTTTTGTGTCGTGACCAGGTCTTCCGATCATTACCGGGCCAGACGGGGCAAGCGAATGACAAACAGATATGAAATCGGACCAAAGACGACCAAATAGTCATCATTTTATGTTGACCGGTCGATGGTACCGGTCGACCGGTATGGCTTGCGCAGCTAAGTGTGGGAATTCAGAAATTGACTTCTGAGGGTCCCACTTTCCTGATTTCGAATCCTAAAAGTTTCCTAATCCTTGTAGGGTTACTAAACCATATTTTTAGCCTATAAATACACCCTTAAGTTTCCTCAAATCCTTTCCATTGTCTCTCGCAAACCCTAGAGAAAAGAAAGAGATTGGAAAGGAGAAGGAGTTAGGAAGAAGAAGAAGGTGCCGCCATTACCGTTCGACGAAGCTCACGCTACGCCAGTCAACGGTAAGTGTTTTAACTATTCTTCTTATCCTATGTTAGATGTGTGGGTGGATCAATACCATGCAAAGTAGGTATTGATCTAAAACCCTAAATTGACCAATAAACCCTAAGTTGTCGTCAAACCCTAGATTCGAGTTTCGAGATGGTATTCATCGAAACAAGACTCAAATGAGTTGGGGATAACTATAACTCAAAGATTAGACTTAGAATGGATAAGAGAAACCTTGGAAATCCATGGAGGATGATCGACGGCAGTCGAAAACCCATGTATGGTCTTCCGGAGGCATACCGGTCGACTATACCGGTTGCACATGGTGCGACCGGTATGTTGCCACCGGTATCCCTCGGGAGGCTGGTCTGTGGGGACCGGCTGACCATACCGGTCGCCAGTCTTCCCCACAGAGTTGCGACCGGTACATGCCACCGGTCAGCTCTGTGAGGGTATTTTGTAACCATGTTGGTTTCCGACCAACATGAAACCCTAAACAATATATTCTAATGAAACCCAAATAATATTATAGGACTTTATGACATATCGTTTGGACCTTGCGACGAGGAGCAAGTTATCGAACGAGCGTCAGGTAAGGGAATCTGACCTAAACCTAATAATTAAAGGACAGTAAATTGTTGTTAATCACCTGATTATATGAGATGTGTTGTTTGTTCATATTCACATGCCATCATTTACTTTCGGTTATTATTACTGTTCATGCATTGATAGGATGTGATTGTTAGGCATGTGATTGTTTTCGTTAGTGTGTGGAGTGGGGCATGGGCCTGGGATCGCTCTTCAAATTAGCACCTTTTGTAGTATTTTGTCTTAATATGCTTGGTACGGGTGGGGTATCAGGGGAAGGTCGTGGTACGGTGGTCTCCGATATTAATGTTGGCCTGGCCATTGTTATGTGGCACTGTGGTCTCTGAGTCGAAGCTGGCTTGTTCACGATGCTTTAGCTCTATCTCTATGCCGTAGGGAGTTATGTTGGGATAGGGTCTACCTGCGTATTGTTTCTATCCTAGTGGGTTAGTTGCGGATAGGGCATCAGGGGAGGTGTGGGAATGCCTTAGCTCTATCTCTATGCCGTAGACGGCTGTGCTGGGATAGAGCATAGCTTGATGACATATAGGATTGGTTAGTTGCGAGCCCAGTTTGCGAGCCCTGGCCAGTAGGGGCTTAGGTACTGGTATGGGTAGAGTATCAGGGGAGGTACGTGGGTATCTTAGCTCTATCTCTATTCCATGATGGGTGCATGTGGGCCAATGGGGGTGTAAACCATGAGGTGCCACACACTCGTGTATAGAGGTGCGGGGCCCACCAAATCTTTCTATAGCACATTGTAAACTTAAAACCAGACCACAGTATAAAATGATTGTTACTCATGCATAATATTGTGAAACTGTCTGATTGTCTTACTGAGCTGTGTTGTGAGCTCATCCCTTGTACGTACATTGTTTTTAGATGTTGATGCAGGTTACACTGTTGACGACTATATGAATGCTCCTGTGTATGGTGGTGTTGCGGCGTTGGACTTACAGGCAGGGGAGGACGAGCATGACGCTTCATGCGAGTGCCCTTTCTGCCTGTACCTTTGAGTTGTTTTCTGTATTTAATTTCCTTATTTTTGATTGGATTAAAGGGATGTAATGATATTATTTCATGTAATTGGATATTTATTTAAGTTATCAATAGATACTCAATTCATTTTATTTAAAGTCTTCCGCTGTATATTTATATTCTGATTGTGGTTATGTGTAATGGTTTGTATGAGTGGACACGGCCTATTCGAGATCCTGGTGTGAACCGTTGGTTCAATGACGGTTCACTCACACCATTCTGGTTGGATCAGAATTGGGGTGTGACAACTTGGTATCAGAGCTCTCGGGCTCTGTCCAACAAACCATATTGCACTTAACTAAGTCGATGAACTGAGTTAGAAAAATTTAAAAAAAAATCTTAATACAAACACACCCTAAGCATTGTTTGATACCTGAGACTGATTAAGAAAGAGAATAATGTACTATTCTAAATATGGAACTTAATATGTGCACATACACTAGTTAGGTGAAACATAAATTTTCATTAAACAAGAAAATGAGTATCAAATGAAATAGTGCTACAGTGGCAGTCCACAAACCGGACAGTTACCCTGTTATATAAACAGTCATATGTAAAAGAGAAGAAAATAAAAGGGACAATCATGGGGTAGGGGGCCTAGGAGGAATAGGGTCCGCTATATCATAATCTCGCTCGTAAGCGACCCTAAGCCAATGCACCTGGTCCTGAGTCACTCGTAGGCTGCGAGCCAGACGTCCCAACTCTTGACCCATCTCTCGCTGAGACTCTAGGATGACCCTCTGGGTGTCCCTGATCTCAGTGAACATACTTAACACCGGGTCTGGGGAAGGATGAGACAGCCCAGCTGTAGAGGAAGAACAGGTTGAACAAGACCATGTTAGAGAGCCAAGTCCGGAAGTAGAGGAGGAACAGGTTCCAGAAAGGCCGACAAATTTACCTGGCCCACCTCACAAGAATTCAGAGACCATTGTTACAAACCTGGTCTATCAGATGCAAGCCCAATAGAAAGAGTTCCTGAGCGAGGTACTGAAGATGCTCAGGCCAACAGGTTCTGTTCCCACGGGAGGTACGCCTGAGTCTGGAGAGAGAAATACTTCACAACCGATGCAGGGTAGCCCAAGACCGATGGGCCAAGCACAGAACATACCACCACCGCCTCAGTTCCCGTCGCATTCTGCTTACCCGGGAGCTTATCCCTACCCACCACCATGGTACGGAGCAGACGCACAGGGACAGCACGATTTGAGTAGGGCGGTGGATAGATTCCTGAAGTTGAAGCCTTCATCATTCACTGGTAAAACGGGGAAAGCATTGTGGCCAGCACAGTGGGTTGCAGAGATGGAGAAGAATTTTCGTCTGATGACATGTACAGAAGAAGAAAAAGTTTTATTTGCTACTCACATGCTAAGAGAAGATGCAAATGCTTGGTGGAATTCTACACGGGTATATCTAGAGACTAAGTATACACTGGTGGGTTGGGAAGTGTTTAAAGCTGCCTTCTTCGATAAATATTTTTCGAAGAGTTTCAGGGATCAAATGGAGAAGGAGTTCCTCAACCTACAGCAATCTCAGTCGACCGTGGATGCTTATCAGCAGAGGTATGAAGAACTATTCTTCTTCGCACCGGCAAGTATGAGAGAGGAAGAGACCAAGACACGTAGGTTCACTATGGGACTAAGTGGAAGCATCAGAGAGCACATCTTGGGTCTGGACAAGAAGATCTATAACGAGGCTGTGCAGGTTGCGAGGGTAATAGAGTCCAGTCAGAGGGACAGCTTCTTTGCTCAAAACAGGGGAGTGAAGAGACCTTCTAGTGAGAGTTCGGGTGGCGGTAATACGAGACCATTCCGCCCATACAAGGCTCAGACCGCTACAGTGCCTGCAAGGAACAATGCGGCACCACCTGTGCCACAGAATGTCGGATACAACCCAAATATCAAGTGTTTCAACTGCCAGCAAGTGGGTCATATTGTAAGGACCTGCACTCTACCTAAGAAGCAACCGGCCCAGCAAGGAAAAGTTTATGCGGTCACCACTGAAGAGGCAGCTGCATCACCGGATGTGGTCACTGGTACGACTCTATCCCTTACTATTTGGCTTATCTTTATCACTTGTGAGTATGCGCATATAGACTAAAGGATGATAGAAAATTCCAGGAATTATAAATGTAGCTGGTATACCCGCCAGGGTATTATTTGACTCTGGGGCCACGCACTCCTTTGTCTCGATTTCTTTTGGGAAGCGAATGGAGTTACCAATCAAGCATTTGAACCCAAGCTTGATAGTTCGCTCTCCACTAGGAGTCGAAGTGGCTTTGACCGAATATTATGGACCATGTACTGTATGTATTGAGGACCGAGACTTAGAAGCAAACCTAGTACTACTCGAGATGGCAGACTTTGATGTCATTTTGGGAATGGATTGGCTAGGCCATCATTCAGCCGTCCTTTTATGTGGTGAAAAGAAGCTTGTGCTTACTGACAAAGAGGGAAGGGAGTATAGCTTCGCTAGGATCAAGCTATCTAGGAAGCGGAAGCTGATTCTCTCCGCTCTAAAAGCTAAGAGATGCTTAGAGAAAGGGGGAGTGGGTTACCTAGTATCTATAGTCGACACCAATGCTGAGGTGCCAAAGATGGAAGATCTAGAGGTGGTACGAGAGTTTCCAGATGTATTTCCAGAAGATCACCCAGGTTTACCACCAGACAGGGCTACAAAATTTGTGATAGATCTTATGCCAGGTTCGGCGCCGGTGTCTAAAGCACCATACAGAATGGCCCCGACCGAGTTAAAGGAGTTGAAGACCCAGTTACAAGAATTTTTGGATAAGGGCTTCATACGACCTAGCATATCACCTTGGGGAGCACCGGTATTATTCGTCAAGAAGAAGGATGGAAGTGTAAGGCTGTGTATTGACTACCGTGAACTGAACAAGTTGACGATCAAGAATCGATATCCTTTGCCTAGGATTAATGATTTGTTCGATCAGCTGCAGGGTGCTAAGGTTTTCTCGAAGATCGATCTCCGATCAGGGTATCACCAATTGAAGATCAAGGCCGGAGATATTCCGAAGAATGCTTTCAGAACGAGGTACGGGCATTATGAGTTTCTAGTTATGTCTTTCGGGTTGACCAATGCTCCAACGTCGTTTATGGAACTGATGAACCGAGTGTTTCATGATATGTTGGACACTTCGGTCATCGTATTCATCGATGACATATTGATCTACTCTAAGGACATGGAGACTCATACATCGCACTTGAGGGCAGCCCTACAACGGTTGAGACAGGAGAAGCTTTATGCTAAGTTCAAGAAGTGTGAGTTTTGGCTGAAGGAAGTGGCTTCTTGGGCCATGTTGTATCTGAAGACGGTATCAAGGTTGATCCAAGCAAGATAGCTGCTATAGTAGGATGGGAAGCACCAAAATATGTTGTAGAAATTCGTAGTTTCCTTGGGTTAGCTGGTTATTATAGAAGATTCGTGGAAGATTACTCCAGGATCGCTGTTCCACTCACCATATTGACCAAGAAGGGAGAGAAATTCGTATGGACAGATGAGTGCGAGAAGTGTTTTCAGACTTTGAAGTCAAGACTAGTCTCTGCACCTATCTTGACCATCTCAGAACCAAGCGTACCGTTTACTTTATATACGGATGCTTCGGGGTTGGGTATCGGGTGTGTATTGATGCAAGGAGAATAGGTGATTGCTTACGCATCAAGACAGTTAAAGGAGCATGAGAAGAACTATCCTACGCATGATTTGGAGTTAGCAGCGGTTATACATGCAATCAAGACTTGGAGACACTACCTGTACAGTGAGAAGTTTCAAATCAAGTCAGATCACAAGAGCTTAACTTATCTTTTCACTCAGAAGGATCTGAATATGAGACAGAGGAGATGGCTGAAATTGTTAAAAGATTATGATTGTGACATCCAGTACCATCCGGGTAAAGCAAATGTCGTGGCTGACGCCCTAAGCAGAAAGTGGGCATCGAAACCTGAGGCAGGACCAAGTACAAATGCTGCATTATGTGCCGCAGCTTCAAGTTCAATCGAAGGTGATGAAGAGTATATTATAGAGACTGCAGAAGATCCAGTTGAGCAAGGCTTGAATCATAACTTCACTATGTTGTTCGCCGCATTGAAGATCTCACCGGATCTAGTTGATGAAGTCAAAGTAGCAATCCTACAGGATCCACATCTCAAGACAGTGCAAGAAGACTTAGAGAAGGGTACGGGCAATCCTGACTTTACCTTGGATTCAGACAAGGTACTCAGGTATCGTGGACGGTTATGTATACCTGAGAGTAAAGACTGCGATATCAGAGATTGAGTTATGACTGAAGCCCATTACACTCCATATTCGGTACATCCAAGAAGTACCAAAATGTACCATGATTTAAGAAGACTGTATTGGTGGAGAGGTATGAAAGCCGATATAGCTCGTTTCATGTTCCAGTGTCTGAATTGTCAACAAGTTAAAGCGGAAAGGCAGAGACCCGCAGGTTTGCTACAGCCATTACCAGAACCTGCATGGAAGTGGGATTGCATTACCATGGATTTCGTCACTGGCCTACCTTTGACACCAAGGTCAGTGGATGCAGTTTGGGTTATAGTAGATCGACTCACCAAGATGGCTCGATTTATTGCGGTCAGACCTCAGTATACCATGGAGAAGTTGGCCAAGTTATATGTGGATAATATAGTCAGACTTCATGGCGTTCCAGAGAGTGTAGTATCTGACAGAGATCCCCATTTTACATCAAAGTTTTGGGAAGGATTACAGAAAGCTATGGGAACAAAGTTGAAGTTCAGTACAGCTTTTCACCCTCAGACGGACGGACAGTCAGAGCGAACTATTCAAATTTTAGAAGATATGCTCCGAGCTTATGCATTAGATTTCAAGGGAGCTTGGGATGAGAAGCTATCACTTATCGAGTTTTCTTACAACAACAGCTATCAGGCTACAATTCAGATGGCCCCATATGAAACACTCTATGGGAAGAAGTGTCGTACACCTCTGTTATGGAACGAGGTGGGAGAAAGAAGAATTGTAGGACCAGAGTTTGTTGAAGAAACTTGCCGAGTGATTGATCAGATCAAAGAGAGAGTAAAGACAGCTCAAGTTAGACAGAAGCACTATGCGGATAATCGACGTCGAGATCTGGAGTTTGCAGTGGGTGACAAGGTATTCTTGAAGGTATCACCGGTGCGAGGTCTGAAACGGTTTGGTAAGAAGGGGAAGCTATGCCCCAAGTATGTGGGACCATATGAGATATTGACCCGACGTGGTAATGTAGCATATCAATTGGCTTTACCACCATCTATGTATAGCGTTCATAATGTGTTCCATGTATCATTTGAAGAAATATGTTAGAGATCCATCGCACATTTTGACCGCTGATCCCCCATACTTGACTGAAGACTTAACATTCGAAGTGGTGCCTGTGATGCTCTCGAGTCGAAAAGTTCAGCAACTTCGAACCAAGGATATCCATTATGTGAAGGTGCATTGGAGAAGCCAAAATGTTGAGGAAAATACTTGGAAAGAAGAGAACGCGATGAGGAAGGAGTACCCTAACCTTTTCGACGATCAAGGTACGTTCAAATTTCGAGGCCAAAATTTCTTTTAAGGGTGGGGGAGTTGTAGAACCTACATGCAAATTTCGGGACGAAATTTATTTTAAGGGTGGTGGAGTTGTAAGACCCGCACTCCGTAAACCCGGTCTAAACCTTGGTTTTGTGTCGTGACAGGTCTTCCGATCATCACCGGGCTAGACGGGGCAAGCGGATGACAAACAGGTATGAAATCGGACCAAAGACGACCAAATAGTCATCATTTTATGTTGACCGATCGATGGTACCGGTCTTGGTACCGGTCGACCGGTATGGCTTGCGCAGCTAAGTGCGGGAATCCAGAAATTGACTTCTGAGGGTCCCACTTTCCTGATTTCGAGTCCTAGAAGTTTCCTAATCCTAGTAGGGTTACTAAACCCTATTTTTAGCCTATAAATACACCCTTAAGTCTCCTCAAATCCTTTCCATTGTCTCTCGCAAACCCTAGAGAAAAGAAAGAGGTTGGAAAACAGAAGGAGTTGGGAAGAAGAAGAAGGTGCCGCCATTACCGTTCGACGAAGCTCACGCTGCGCCAGTCAACGGTAAGTGTTTTAACTATTCTTCTTATCCTATGTTAGTTGTGTGGGTGGATCAATACCATGCAAAGTAGGTATTGATCTAAAACCCTAAATTGACCAATAAA
Source organism: Protea cynaroides (assembly GCA_028583415.1). NCBI lineage: Eukaryota > Viridiplantae > Streptophyta > Magnoliopsida > Proteales > Proteaceae > Protea > Protea cynaroides. The sequence goes on from CM053271.1 coordinate 26,333,815, forward strand.
CCCTAAGTTGCCGTCAAACCCTAGATTCGAGTTTCGAGATGGTATTCATCGAAACAAGACTCGAATGAGTTGGGGATAACTCTAACTCAAAGATTAGACTTAGAATGGATAAGAGAAACCTTAGAAATGCATGGAGGATGATCGACGGCAGTCGAAAACCCATGTATGGTCTTCCGGAGACATACCGGTCGACTATACCGGTTGCACATGGTGCGACCGGTATGTTGCCACCGGTATCCCTCGGGAGGCTGGTCTGTGGGGACCGGCTGACCATACCGGTCGCCAGTCTTCCCCACAGAGCTGTGACCGGTACATGCCACCGGTCAGCTCTGTGAGGGTATTTTGTAACCATGTTGGTTTCCGACCAACATGAAACCCTAAACAATATATTCTAATGAAACCCAAATAATATTGTAGGACTTTGTGACATATCGTTTGGACCTTGCGACGAGGAGCAAGTTATCGAACGAGCGTCAGGTAAGGGAATCTGACCTAAACCTAATAATTAAGGGACAGTAAATTGTTGTTAATCACCTGATTATATGAGATGTGTTGTTTGTGCATATTCACATGCCATCCTTTACTTTCGGTTATTATTACTGTTCATGCATTGATAGGATGTGATTGTTAGGCATGTGATTATTTTCGTTAGTGTGTGGAGTAGGGCATGGGCCTGGGATCGCTCATCACATTAGCACCTTTTGTAGTATTCTGTCTTAACATGCTTCGTACGGGTGGGGTATCAGGGGAAGGTCGTGGTACGGTGGTCTCCGATATTGATGTTGGCCTGGCCATTGTTATGTTGCACTGTGGTCTCCGAGTCGACGCTGGCTTGTCCACGATGCTTTAGCTCTATCTCTATGCCGTAGGGAGTTGTGTTGGGATAGGGTCTACCTGCGTATTGTTTCTATCCTAGTGGGTTAGTTTCGGATAGGGCATCATGGGAGGTGTGGGAATGCCTTAGCTCTATCTCTATGTCGTAGACGGCTGTGCTGGGATAGAGCATACATTGACGACATATAGGATTGGTTAGTTACGAGCCCAGTTTGCGAGCCCTTTCCAGTAGGGGCTTAGGTACTGGTATGGGTAGAGTATCAGGGGAGGTACGTGGGTATCTTAGCTCTATCTCTATTCCATGATGGGTGCATGTGGGCCAATGGGGGTGTGAACCATGAGGTGCCACACACTCGTGTATAGAGGTGCGGGGGCCACCAAACCTTTCTATAGCACATTGTAAATTTAAAACCAGACCACAGCATAAAATGATTGTTACTCATGCACAATATTGTGAAACTGTCTGATTGTCTTACTAAGCTGTGTTGTGAGCTCATCCCTTGTATGTACATTGTTTTTAGATGTTGATGCAGGTTACACTGTTGATGACTATATGAATGCTCCTGTGTATGGTGGTGTTGCGGCGTTGAACGTACAGGAAGGGGAGGACGAGCATGACGCTTCATGCGAGTGCCCTTTCTGCGTGTACCTTTGAGTTGTTTTCTTTATTTAATTTTCTTATTTTTGATTGGATTAAAGGGATGTAATGATATTATTTTATGTGTTTGAATTTGGATAATTGGATATTTATTTAAGTTATCAATAGATACTCAGTTCATTTTATTTAAAGTCTTCCGTTGTATATTTATATTCTGATTGTGGTTATGTGTAATGATTTGTATGAGTGGACATGGCCTATTCGAGATCCTGGTGTGAACCGTTGGTTCAATGACGGTTCACTCACACCATTCTGGTTGGATCAGAATTGGGGTGTGACAAAAATCATTCTCAAATTCTTCAAATCGATCAACCATAGGAATTTGTTCTTCAAGTTGACCTTTCAAACTTGCATTTTCATTCAACACCATGGAGTAGTCTACAGATGCCTGTTTAAGTTGAGTATTGAGACTTTCTATAATTTTCTTGGACTCTTCATATTGAGCTTTCAATTCTTGAATCACTTGCTTTTGCTTTTTGGCTTCTTGAGAGGCAAGCTTGTTATGCTTCCTTTCCTTCTTGAGCTCCTTCATGGTTGTCACAAGTTCTTCCTCAAAGTTTATCTCACCTTCTTCATCACTGCTTGAAAATTTATCTTCATTGTCTCTTTCTTCATCACCACTTGAGATAGAATTCATAATTTTTTCTTCATTTGAGTTCTTCTCTTGATCTTCAATATAAACCATGAACAAAACATCACTAGGCTCATCTTCAAAGATTTCATTAGAGTCATCCTCTGAAGTTTCAGTGCTTCTTTTAGAGATAAAACTCTTTTTGTTGTTGGACTTGTTTTTCTTGAAGTTATAATTTTTCTTTCCTTTAAACTTACTTTTTCTATCTTCTTCATCATCACTGTCAAACTTACTCTTCATGGGGTATTTTGCAGCAAAATGTCCAACCTTGCCACAGTTGAAACATTTGAAAGGAAGCTTGTTCTTGTATTTACCTGTATCCTTCTTTAATTTTTTAGTGAAATCAACTGTGGTCTCATCTTCACTTTCTTCATCATTTTGTTTTTCAAAAATTTTCAGCTTCTTCATAGCCTTGAAAGCTTCTTGCTTGTCTCCAGTAGTTCCAGGGTCTATTCTCATCTCAAAAGCTGTCAATGCACCATGTATTTCATCTATGGTGACTTCATCCAAATCCTTAATTTCTTCAAGAGCAGAAACCTTTGATTCATACTTTGATGTGAGAGACCGCAATATTTTCTGAAAAACAACAGAACCTTTTAAATCTTCACCCAGTCCTCTGATAGAGTTAACCACTTCATTCACTCTGTTCATATACTGATCAACAGTTTCATCTTCATTCATTTTTAGGTTTTCAAACTGAGCCCTGAATGTTTGCAATTTCGTTTTCTTGATCTTCTTGTCTCCTTCATAGATGTTTATTATTCTATCCCAGACCTCCTTTGTAGTCTTGCAATCCATGACCTTGGACAATTCACTGTTGGTCAGACCACCTTGAATGGCATTGAGTGCCTTTCTGTTATTTTCAAAATTCTTTTTGTCTGTTGCACTAGGAGCAACTGTATCATGTGGAGTGTAGCCAAATTCAACTGCAGCCCAAACATCAAATCCAAGTGATCCCACATATATCTCCATTCGTCTTTTGCAAAACACAAAGTCTGTACCATCGAACAATGGGGGTTTATGTGAACCTTCCCCTGGTGCCATTGCTACCCTCTGATCTCTCAGATGCTGATTTAGCTTTCACTGAGCCTGGTGCTCTGATACCAATTGATGGACTTTGAATGACACTGAGAGGGGGGTGAATCAGTGTGAATACTTTTTCCCTGATATTTTTTGCTGCTCAGTGCTTATGATGAACCAGACTGCCCCATACACAATCGTATGCAAATCTACCTCGCAACAACTCAGTGGCCAGGTCTACCGGATTTGCACACCCATCCTGCAATTCATTCCACGCACTTCACAAAGTACATAATTAAAACAAACCACAACACAGAAAGATTACGTGGTTCACCACCACGAGGATCGATGGCTAATCCACGGAGTAATGCCCAATGGGCTTCGTATTTACTCAATACTCAACTTTTAGCCCTTTACAGGACAAGGATGCTCACCCTAAATTTTCCCAGCATAAAACTGAGAGGGCGTAACAATGCCAGAATTCAGGCATAAAGCCAGTGTCGAGCACCCACTGAACACACCACAAATAGAATAATTTTTTGGGGCTTATAATGATGCCCTACAATTAAATCCCAACCTAGCAAGGCATTCAATATTTTATTTTTTATTTTTTGCCTAATGCTAGCATACAATAGACTCCCATACAACGTAGGCATTCAACATTATCAACCTACTTTAGCATACAATGCATTAATTCGATAAACAATAAGGGAGTTGAGAAAATCTCAAAACCAATTTTTTTTGACAACTGACGACATTCCTCTTCTTCTGATAATCAGTTTATCCCTCGTCATATGCAACCAAGCTCCACCAGCCTTCAAAAACACATCAGTGTATCGGTATCAGCAGGAACAGGGATGATGAATGTTTGTCTTCAATTTCCAAAACCAGAAAAACCGAAAATCATGAAGTTCTTCCCTCTTGCTTCAAAAATCCCCTTTCAGATCTATTTTCTGCGGCCAACAGCATCTCAAACCATTCTCAATAGAAAGAGAATGAAAAACCTAGCTCGGTGCAATTTGGATCGTCGGATTTGGCCTCCGGATGATCAAGTTATGAAGAAAACAAGTTCGGCCAATAAGAAAATTTAAAAAGAAATCTTTAAGCTTCATTTGGTGCACCTGCGAAGCACAGTAGCGGCGCCACACCGCTAGTTGTCGCGGTTTGATTGGCTGCGTAGAGAATCTAAGGAATCTTTCGTCAGATCAAAGTCATAAAGGCGGGATCTGAAGGGATCCCTTGGATCAGAATAATCCCGCCTCCAAAAATCAGAGGTCACGTGATGCGCAGGATTGGCATCTTTTCCGCCGTCACACAGTGAATGCACCACACTGGATAAGAGTGCCGATTCCATGTGCGCGAAACACCGTTTTAAGCTGCGCCCAGCCAATGGGCTCCTTCGCGGGAGCATCAAACGACGCCGAGTGAGAAACACCTTAGCCCGCCTTCACCAGAACCACAGATTTAGAATCTTGAAGACGTGGCTTCATTTAGTCGGCCGATCTCGCATCTTCAACATTCTTTTGATCCCAAAATACCCATGAGAATGCAAACAATGGCCTCTGTAACCATTTATACTTTTGTTAAACTTGCTACAGGGTCGATTTTCCATAGAGGTTTTCTCTCTCCTGAAAAATCGTCGATCACCTGGTGGGGAGCGGCACGGCATGCGGGAGAAAAGAGCCAGCGCACGCGGCATGCGGTCTGTGCGCGATGGTGCCATGCGGGTGGTGCCATGCGGGCTGGCCTGCTTGGCTTGCCTGCTGTGGTGCCATGCGGCTAGCCTACTTGGCCTGCCTGCTGTGGTGCCATGCGGCTGGCCTGCTGGGCTGGCTGCCTTGGCCCTCGGTCAGGCTGGCTGCCTTGACTTGATGGGTCCCACTTTCTCTCTCCTCTTTCTCTATCCTCTAATTCTCTCTCATCTTTCTCTCTCTTCTGATTCTCTCTCCTCTGTCATGCTTCACATCACCTGTAACAAAGCCGCATCACCTGTTTCACTGCCATATCACCTGTAGGGTCCGCAGACACTCTCTCTCATCAAACTTGACCTAGTTAGCCCAATTTGCCAACAATTACAATATGAAGGCCAACAGTAATTGTCTTTTTCCCAAAAACAATTTACTGATTTATAGAAAAAAAAAAAGGAAAGGGGCAGCTAATTAAGAGCAGTTCTTCTCTTTAAATCTGGCCCTAGCATTAGTTTCAACTTTTGAATTCAATTATGACAAGTATTCCAATACATAAATTTTCTATCTACTAGAGGTCCTTGTCTATGACAAGCTCAAGGAGAGAAGTAACGAGGGTTATCATCTGTTTTGGGGATCTAGAACGATCAAAGGCAATAGTGCTGCGATGATGGGATTTCTGTGTAAATTAAACCTAAGAACACGGTGGCCTAGGTGTTCATATCTAAATTGAGAGTAAAGGTGTTAAACAATGTGGTTTTGGTTTAACGATTTAATTTTGTTAGGTTATGTGTGAATGAGGTAAAACCGAAATCAAATCGTTTATCAAATTATTTCAAAATGTGTATGAAAACTGATGATTATTGGTTTCAATTATCCAGTTTTCAAATGGTTTGGTGCAAGAGGAAGAGAGAGAGAGAGAGAGAGAGAGAGAGAGAGAGAGAGAGAGAAAGAGCATTAGAATAATTTTAAATTATTTTTGCTTTTAAGAGTTTTGATGAAACACTTATGATTTAGAGACAGTAGGCCATGTGGGAAACATTAAAATAATTTTCCTTTAATTTATTTTACAAATAGACCTTAAGCAGTGAAGTATTAAATAAACTAATGGTATAATCGATTTTAAACAGTTTCATTCAAAAAACAAGAATCGAACCGTATAAATAAATATTTTTTATACAAGAATAGAACCGTCATTTAATATTCTATTTTATGGTTTCAATTTAAATAGTTCAGTTCAATTTTGGAAAATAGTTTCAGTCCATTTTAAACATAATTGAGAGATATCAATAAAGCCCTTGTATGCAGGCTACTCTACTCAATCAAGTTAGATGATTCAATGATTCATGAGAGCAAAATATGTCAAAGAAGATGAATCTCTTAAGAGATTAAATCTGCCTCTATTTGGCCCGGAATAAGAAGGTTTGGACCTTAAATATGGGGCAATATCACACAAAATATGAAAATTTGACCATGGCGATCTTTGGTTTTTGTGAGTGATCCAATCTATAGTATAGATTAAGGGTAAATTAGAGCTGAAGTCACCCACTTTTTTAACATTGAACTAAATATCCATGGTACCAATGGTTATAATTTCGAATAAGAATGAACAGGAGGAAGAAGACAAAAAAGCAGGGTCATAAACCCCTTTTATTTATTAAAATATATCAAAATTCATATGAATTAACAACTGTAAGTACATTTGCATTGAATTATAGGGGAAACAAGTGAATCACAGAAACCATCGCCGTCCTTGTGCTTCTCCGTACATTGTTTCTTGCATCCAGTTTCACCGCCATTAGACAAATTGCACAATCCCAGAACATCCGTGCAGAGTCCTGCACCCTCCACTTCTGGCATCATCTTTTCAACTACACATGTCCACACCATTCCCAGTAATTAGGGTTTTTGCTAGCTTTCAACTCTTGTAATTAACAAGAAAATTCGTACATTCAAAAAATAAAATTACTGAAACTCTGGATTGGATATACGGTCATGAGTGGGTTTCTGATCAAATCTAAGTCTTCTACATCCTCTCCTCATAAGCTAACTATCTCACATTTTTGGGAGCCATTGAATGATACGAGTGCCAAAAACAGTCCACATTTCTCAAGGAAATGAGGTGGTACCGTGGTAATTACAATTACATGTGGAGAGCATCTGCATGCAGTACTAGGAAGGTGGGAAGCATGATTTTAATGATAAGACATGATATTCATCAACCGAGAGAATGGTTCACATGCACACCGTGTGCAGTAAACCCACCATGAGATCCCATCATTCATCATATCCAGTCGGTCTGACATGCCATTGACGGTAATGGAATTTAATGGAGAGTACATGTCGGTGCAGACGAATATATATATATATATATATATATATATATATATATATATATATATATATATATATATATATATATTGGTGTAGGAGAGAGCAAAATCGGTACAAAACTATACCAATATATCTTTAGTATGATTTTGATAATCAATACATACTAATCCGTTCGATCAAGAATACGAATACCATGCCATACCAGCTTTGGTTCTATTTAATTTTCTATGCGATTGCCAGTTCAAATTTGAGTATAAAATTAAGGAATCAAAAATAAAGTTGTAGTACAACAAACCTGAAGTGACGAGGAGAATGGCAAGGAGGAAGTAAAAGGTGTAGGAAAGCTTTGCCATTCTTTCACTTGACTATAACAAACTTTTACTTTCAGTAAATATATTACTGGGCACTAGTTCTATGTACACAAGGGCTTTTATAGGGACTTGGATTGTTTTCTACCTTTGGAGTTACTTTAGTCATGGTTCAATGGATGAAGTTATTCAACGTACATATAAATACATTGGTATTTATGTTTAATGAATTCTAACCATTGAATCACAGATTGAAAAATTGAACAATAAAGAAAAAATCATTTTTGTCCTTTTATAGCGATGAAATATTTAATGATTGTGAATGTCTACATAAAAAAAAAAATCTTTTTGAATCTCAAATCTATTAAATTGGCGCAATCGAGGGAGTATCATTTATATTCTGAAATCTAAAAGAATTAATTATTTTTTTTATGAGTAAATCATTAAGTGATGAAGAAGACCATCCATCTGTCTATAGGAGAAGGTTAGCTAAACGCAGCTTTGTCTTATTAGTAAGGAACACAATTAATAAAAATTAAATACAAATTTTCATAATCATTACACACAATAATTGTAAAACAAAATTGAACAATCATCTCTCACAAATATTCTTTGTTTTTATTGATTGTGTAGGAAGACGTTGACCGTGATTTTTATTTATTTATTTATTTTTATTTGAAAGTATTACATGAATTTCATGACAAGATTTGATTCCTTGTATATACATATTAACGTAGACGACGGGTCTTGGGTAGGGCTGCAACAGAGCAGGGTTGAGCCGGGTTTTTTAAAACCCAAACCTCAACCTTGACTATTTAAACTTAACCCTAACCCAGTCCAACCCTGTCAGGGTCAGAAAATGAATAACCCTAACTCTGACCCTGGAAAGGTTGGGCCTAACCCTAACCTGCCCTGATTGACCCTGACTGGACCGGATTGGGCCAGATTAACCCTGATTAACCCTAATTCAGAGGGAGGTAAAAAGAGGAAAAAAAATTCTCATAGGTAAAAAGAGAAAATAAGAGAGGATAAATGATATCAATCATACAATTCATTTAAAATTCATTTGATCATAGCTCAAATAGAAATCTCTTGTTGATCATTAAACTTGCTTTTGATTGTCCATTACAACACTCATGAGAATCATAAATCTTTATCGATGAAAATATAAACAAAATATGAACAAGATTGGTAGCCAAAACAGAGGGGAACGCTAAAAGATCAACAAATAAAATAGAAACAATAAGAATTAAACAACATACTCAATCTATCAAAAGAACAACAGAAAGATTGAAAACATATAACTCAAAACAAAGTAAAATATCCTTACAGTTTTCTAATAGATCAGCAAATGAAGTCGAAACAATAACAATCAAACTGTAAAAAACATTTAACTCAAAATAAGGAAAACTCCTCAAGAGATTTTGATTCTCATTTAACCTTTTTCGACAGTCGACTCTCAGTCTCTCAGACAATGTCTCAACGCCTCTTAGAATCGGCAACACTTCCCAGAGTATATTCATATATATATATATACAGGGTCGGAGTGGGCCGGATTCAACCCAAGGGGTCAACCCTAATCCAACCCAACCCTGCCAGGGTTGATAAAAAATTAAGCCCTAACCCAGCCCTGTCAGGGTTTGGGCCGGGTTCAACCCTGCCAGGGTTCAGGGCGGGCCTGGGCAGGTTAGGGTCGTCTGGGTAAAACTTGCACCTCTAGTCTTGGGGCAACTGGGAGATTGTTTCTTATAATCCGATGGTTATGGGTTTGAATTTGAAAACAATATTTTTGTGAAGTAATGGTAAAATTACCTATATTAACTTCTTCCCAAATCCCATTAATGGTCAGAATATTATATAATGAATATAATTTTTTTTTCTTTTCTTACCACAAAAAATGCACCTTATATATTGTAATACCCCAATTCCTGGGTGTTAGTCAGGGGATAGGATAATGTGAATGGTATTTTAGTAATTTATCAATCTTAGATAAGACTGCGGTTTTGATAACTGTACAATTTTTAATAACGTTATGTAGACTCTTTGTTATTTTATGAATGGATTAAGTTAGGGTATTTCAATGGATGTGTATACATACACATGTATTATACCTTTAATATATTTTATGTATTATTTTAATTGATTATATTCATGAAATAACTTATTCATGTTGTTGGGTTAATGTGTGGATCCTACAAGAGGAGAGAAGGGGATAATTATACGTATAGTATAATATTATATTATTTGTATTATCATATTAATTTATATGAGAGTTTTTCATTTAAAATTTATTAATCGTTGTTAATGGGCCAAGTGGACCCCAATGGATGAGGGAGAGCGAGTGGTGTGAAAAAAAAAAAGAAAGAGGGTTTTGGGGCTGTTTTGGCCCTTGACATCACCTCAAATATCTGGTTGCAAGTTTTTAGACAGTTTAACAATGAGCTGTCATTTGTTGGTTAAGTCTGGTAACACTTGTATGGGCAGGTGTGGGGGTTTTTGTAAATAAAAACGGAGGCCTAGGGCCTTTGTGAGGATTATCAAGGAATTGAGGAGATAATTACTAATTGATATTTAAGGGTTCCAAGTTATTTTAATGTAAGTGTGAATATGAGGGCATATCAGTAGTTTCCCTAGGTAATCAATTTATTAATTAAAGCTACAAGTTAGTTAGGGTCTAAGCGAGCAGTCGATTTTCATCTCTCCTTATACGTTGGTGTTCATGTCTTAAAAAGAGGAAGTGAGTTCAGCAGGAATGAATTAGTTGGAGAAATATATCGAATATGAAAGAAGAAGAGATTGAGTGAGAGTTGAGGTGAGTGTTGCAACCGAGCTGCAACCCAAGAAAACTTGTACTATGACGACTTTACTTGTGATGACTTGCACTTGTAATGACTTATACTGTGAAGACTTCACATGTGACGACTTGTACTGTGACGACTTCACATGTGACGACTCGCACTGTGACGACTTACACACTTACGACTTCACATGTGACGACTTGTACTTGTGACGACTTGCACAGTGACGACTTCACATGTGACGACTTATACTATGACGACTTCACATGTAACGACTTGCATTTGTGACGACTTATTTTGTGAAGACTTTACATGTGACGACTTGTACTGTGACGACTTCACATGTGCGACTTGTACCTGTGACAACTTGCACTATGATGACTTACACACTTACAACTTCACATGTGACGACTTGTACTTGTGACGATTTGCACATTGATGACTTCACATGTGACAAATTGTACTATGACGACTTCACATGTGACGACTTGCACTTGTGACGACTTATACTATGAAGACTTTACATGTCACAACTTATACTATGACGACTTCCCATGTGACGACTTATACTGTAACGACTTCACATGACGACTTGTATTGTGAAGACTTCACATGTGATGACTTGTACTGTGACGACTTCGCATGGGACGACTTGTACTTGTGGCGACTTACACAGTGACGACTTCACATGTGATGACTTGTACTATGACAACTTCACATGTGACGTGTTGCACTTGTGATGACTTATGCTATGAAGACTTGTACTCTGACGACTTCACATGTGACGATTTGTACCTGTGACGACTTGCACACTGATGACTTTACATGTGACGACTTGTACTTGTGACGACTTACACAGTATCAACTTCAAATGTGATGACTTGTACTGTGATTACTTCACATGTGACGACTTGCACTTGTGATGACTTATATTGTGAAAACTTCACATGTGACAACTTGTACTGTGACGACTTCACATGTGACAACTTGTACTGTGACGACTTCACATGATGACTTGTACTGCGAAGGCTTCACATGTGACGACTTGTACTTGTAATGGCTTGCACAGTGACAACTTCACATGTGATGACTTGTACTATAATTACTTCACATGTGACGACTTGCACTTGTGACAAATTATATTGGGAAAACTTCACATGTGATAACTGTCACACCCCAATTTCGTACTATTCAGAATGGTGTGATGAACCACTAATAAACCAATGGTTCAATCAGGATCTTCAATAGGCTGTGTCCTTTTAAAATAAACCATACACATCTACAACCATAATCAGAATAAATACACAATAGCGGAAGTCTTAATAATAAATGAACTGAGGAATCTAACTGTGATAATCATAAATAAAATATCAAATTATGTTGTATCAACCGAGACATAAGTAAATAAAATATCATATTATATTTCTTTAATAGTTCAAATAAAAATCTAATCGAAAACGCATGAGTTGCACTCGCATGAGGAGTCATGCGTCTCCACTATGTCTTCAGCCTCCATCGCAGCAATGTGCCCATACACAGAAGCATTCATATAATCTTCCACAGTGGTACCTGCATCATCAACTAAAAATATTCGACGTTGAAAGGATGAGCACACATCACGACTCAGTGAACAAACAAAACAATGCAACAAACATATGCATGCATTCAATTCATATCAGTGGTCTAGTATATAAGTTTGCAATGTGCTATAGAATGGTTCGGTGGCCGCCTCACCTCTATACACAGGGTGTGTAAGCTCACCCAACGAATCAAACACCATTGTCGTCCACATCCACCCCAACATAGAATAGAGATAGAGCTAAAGTGTCTGGATCAAACATCGCATAACACTTCCCCTGATGCCCTACCCATACCAACACGTAAGCCCTTGCTGGTGAGGGCTTGCAAACTGGGCTCGCAACTAAACAACCCTAATGTCAAACAGTGTATCCTAGGCCTCACCCCAGCATCCCTCAATACATCCATAGAGATAGAGCTAAGGCCCCTCGGTAGAGTCGAAGACTACACGGTCCGAGACCACCTCCCCTAACGCCCTATGACGTAATAGTTCTGCTAAGGTAATGACGATACGACGATGTCAGTGGACAAGACTTTAGTAGAGATAGAGCTAAAGTGTCTGAATCAAACACCGCATAACACCTCCCCTGATGCCCTACTCGCATCAAGTACACCAACCACACACAAACATTCACATGTTTATTCCTAGCATCATCATCATCATCATGTTATAAATAAAATAGAATTAAATATGCATGAACATTAATAGCAGAAATATTGGATGACATGTTGAATGCACATTACAAGCATACACGCGTAGGATCAGTCATGGCATTGGACTCAAGAAAATAAAAACAGTTTATTATTAGCCAATTAGTGTAGGTCTTGTTCCCTCACCTTTGCTTGAGTGTAGATCCTCTTTCAAGCTTTAAGAATCACTTTTATATCATTAGGAAAACCTAACAAGTCGATAGATTTTAGTTAGAAGTCATTCCGACAATTTTAGGCTTGCTTTTAAGCGAGGGTCGCAGGGTGGGTCGCAGGTAAGGTAGCAGTTTGCTATGACCCCGAGGGTAGGGTCGATGTCAGGGTCGGATGTTCCATCGAACCTGGGTACGATCACCCCATCCCTAGACTTCTCGAATGCTGGGGGTAAATCCTGTGGTCTGGTAGGATCGATTCCCAATCGACCCCACATGCGACCCCCCATGGTTTGAGTCGAGAATTTCATCATACAATCCATTCTTTCATGTTTGGGTCCTATGGCTTACTTCCACAATCCGTTCTATGCTTGTTCTATGGCTTAAAACTCTAGGTTTCTTCCTTACCTTGCCTACCATGATTTCCTCCATAGATTTCATTGAAATCCTCTCATGGATGGATGATTTGGGTTTCCCCTAAATCATACCCTCTTCATGAACTATTCTAAGGTCTTAAATCATTTATGGAAACATACCCATACCTTAAGTTTGCTGAGATTCAGAGGTTTCTCTGAATTCTTCACTTTAGTCTTCTTCTTCAACTTTCCTTCTCTTCTCCTTCTCTTCTCTTTCTCTCACTTTCAATTAGGATTTCCAAAGGAGTGAAAGTGGCTTAGGGACGTCTTATTTATAGAGTAGAACCTCCCAAAATAAGTCCTATTGAGATTAAGAAATAATCCCCTTGAAATTTACAAAGTTTCCTATTTACGGTTTTTGTCTGCAAAAGGGGGTCGATGAGGGGGTCGATGATCCCGTCGACCCTCAGGTCCAAATTGTCCGACCCCCAGTTAAAATATCAAGGGTTTGACTTCCTAATGAGGGGGGTCCGACCCTGCCTATTTGGGTGTGCGACCCTGCCCTACATTTTACTATTTTTAGGTCAGTTTAATACCTGGTTTCGCTATTTCCTTCACACACTTGGTCCATTTGACTCGTCCATGATAGGTAGACCTGGTACAAGGTGGTAAAACTGGTTAGTTCGATACGGGTCTTACAATAACTTGTACTGTGACGACTTCACATGTGACAACTTGTACTGTGATGACTTCACATGACGACTTGTACTGTGAAGACTTCACATGTGACGACTTGTACTTGTAAAGACTTGCACTGTGACGACTTGCAAAGTGACCAGTTCACATGTGACGACTTGTACTATGATGACTTTACATATGACAACTTCACATGACGACTTCACATGACGACTTGTACTGTGACAACTTCACATGTGACGACTTGCACTGTGACGACTTGCACAGTGACGACTTCACATGTGACGACTTGTATTATGACGACTTCACAGTGATGACTTGTCTTGGCACATTTCACATGTGATAGGTTTTGTATAATTGTCTTGCAGGTGGGTAATCCTGGATGTGGGATGTTCCAATGGATAGAGAGAATGGAATGCTCTCAAGGAATGGGGACCGATACTCCAATTGGGCAAGGTACGAAGACCAATTGAGGGGAATGCTCACAGGAGAGTGGTGTAAGCTTACAAACCTAGACAGATACTAATTGAAGTACTTCTTCGAATTATTTGAGAGGGTACTTAGAAGGAGCAATTAGAGCTCATGGGCAAAGTACTAAAATGTTTGAAGACCTCCTCAATGCTGTGGAGAAGTTAGATCTGAAGAATCCTGATGAGAGAATCACTTAGTGATAGGTTGATTGTAGGTTGTATTATAAGATAACACCCTAGATCATTGTTTGAAAACTATTTCTCATGTGATTCGGCCCAAGCTTTCCTGAAGTTTTTAGCCCTCTCAGCCATTCTTCTCTTTGCTATTGTCTATCTATTCAGTACTGTAGATGTCCTAGATGATATAGTCTGCAATTGTGATCCAGTAGGTTTATCTTGTCTTTCCCTCTACGTAATCACAAATAAGAATAATATTAGTAGCAAAAAAAAAAAAATAATACACGGATTTTTATGTTAGAAGAGATGTTACCTGTGTACTAGATCCTCTTTCTTTTGTAGCACTTTTCTCTTGAGAAGCAGCTTCATTCTTTTTTCTTGTTTTTCTCTACATAATCACATTTAAGAGAAGGATTAATAGCAATAAAATTTATTGTGAACTTGGTATAAACATAGATGATACATGTGTTTCCTGTTGAGAAGAACCTTATTGTTGAGAAGCATCAACTTGAGAAGCACCTTGTTGAGAAGCATCAACTTGAGAAGCACCTTGTCGAGAAGTATCATTCTTTTTATTCTTGTAGGACCTAGCATTGTGACCAATTCTCTTGCAATAGGAACAGTGGACAGTAGCATTTTTTTTCTAAACTCAGAAGCTGGGTCCTCTTCAGTTATTCTCCTCCTCTTTATGCTTGGCCTACCAGCTCTCCTTCTATGTTTGGGTGGCTGTAGTATAGGCTTATGTTCATTTACCATAATAGTGTCTAACCCAGACATAGCATGAATGAACTCAGAGTAGGAAAGCATAAATTTTTTAATGGTAAAAAATGAGAAAACACGATCCTTTACATTACCCCTCATAAAAAGGACTGCAGCTATAACATGCTTACAGGGTACCCCAGTAACTTCCCATACAGCACATCACATGTTTTCTTCTTCATATCTGCTACATGTCTACTGTGGCCATCATTGATCTCAAACTCCTCTGGTCCACAAGACATCACATGACAACTCCTAGATGCTTCCTGAGTAGACACTAGCTTCTTCAATACAGCAGGTGTTATCCTCCCATTGAAATCATAACCCTTTTTGTACCTATCTTGCATCCTATTTATAAGCTTTATTCTGAGTTCATCAATCAAAGTCAGAATAGGTTTACCTCTAAAGGGTTGTATCCAATTATTGAAACACTCTGACATGTTGTTAGTGACATGGTCACTAACAACCATGTGGTCAAATGCGTGTCTATCCAAAATTGACACTGGATTTCTCATCATCCATTGATATGCTTATCTTTTAATTGCTTTTATCTCTTTTATTTCTTTGTTCAACTCTGAGGCATTATATGCCTTGCATGTTATCCAGGACAATCTTTTTAAAAGAAGGCCAGGAAATTTCTTCTCAAAGTTGTTGTATAGATGTCTACAGCATAATCTTTGCTTTGCAAATGGAAAAATTTATGTAATAGCCTCAGATAAGCCATATAACAATGCAAACAAAAAAAAATGTAAGAGGCATTCATTGGAACTTCAACTTAACTATGCAAGAAGCAAAAAAACATGACAAAAAAAAAACACATTACTTTTTGTTTGTCTGACATGAAAGTCCGATGATGTCCAGCATGGTCATATGATAGTGCCTCTGAAAGAGCTCTTAGGGCATGTTTGATAAAACTTCTGCTTCTAGATTCTATGGATTCTAGCTCCTAGGGAGCCATTTTGGAGTTGAAGCGCGTTTGATAAGTCTGGTTGGATTCTAACTCCCATAGAGTGAACAGGATTTAAAATGCTCCAGAATCCAAAATTTTGGAGTCATAAATACTTACTCCAAGCTGTTGAATCAACTTTTTGGGAGAAAAAAAAGAGTTAACTCTCACATGACCCTCACATGACTCTCACATGACTCTCACTTGACCACTACCACCACCGACCACCCACCGCCCACTTCCACCATCACCACCACCACCACCACCACTGCTACCACCGATGGCACCACCACCACCGCCACCATCGCCACCTCTTTTTCTGCCACCTCTACCACCACTACTAAAACCAACACCACCGCTGCCGCCACCACCACAACCACCACCACCCACCACAACTTTTTTTCTAGACTTCGATTGGGGGGATAGTGTGTTATCAAACATTTTTCTAATCCAAAGATGCTCTGGAATCCATTTTAGAATTACATTATCAAACAAGTTTCTATTCCAAAATAATCCTAGAGTAACTTAGAATAGAATCCAAATTTGAACCAGAATCTAGAATCTAGAAGCAGAAGTTTTATCAAACGGGCCCTTAGAAACCATGTCCAAGAGTCTTTGTTTTCATTTTCCACCATACTGAAGGCAATTAGAAAGATATCATTATTGGCATCCATACTTGTAGCTGCTAGTAGAATTCCTTGATAACTGCCTTTTAAATGACAGCCATCAATGCCAATGAATGGTCTGCATTCCTTCAAAAACCCTTGTTTGCAAGCATCAAAACAAACAAACAGCCTTTTGAAAATTGGTTTCAGAGTTGTTGCTAAGGTCGCCTCATACTGTAACTTGAACATACTACCTGGATTCCTCTCTAACAACATCTTACCATATTTAGGTAGTTTTGCATATGATTGTCTCTGAGTAGTCAAATTCTCTTGCTTAGCAACCAACCTTGCCCTATACAGTTGTTGATTTAAAGGCTTTATACCATACCTTGCCATTAAAGCAGCCTTCATGCTTTCAATCTTCATATCAGGGTCTGCTCTCAACCTATTGGCTAGTTTTGTGGCAATCCAAATTGAGTTGGCATTTTTGTTGGTTGACTCCCTTCCACAAGTGTGGTCTGTATGACATTTTCAGATCACAAACGGGTCCCCATCTGTTCCCACAATTGCATGGATTATCCAAGGACATCCATATTGGGCACAAATCACTGTTACCCTCTTCCTATCATTTTTTAGTCTAATTATCTCTGTCCCTTGTTGAATAATAAAATCCTTTCAAACATTCCTAAAAGAGGCAACATTTTTATAGACATTCCTTTGTCTAATGTCTACCCTTCTAACATCATCTATGTCTACCTCATAAGGGAGTCAACGGGCCGGTCCGAGCCGATTTTGGTCCAGGCTGAATCGGTGTCGGGTTTAATAAGCCCAGCCCAAAACATGTCCATTAAGAGTTCAGGCTGGGTTGGGCTGCACTGGACACAATAACTATCGGGTTGGTCCGGTGTTGATTTGTTATCGGGCTGGGATTATTGAGGTGATTTCGGGTTGGTTCGGTCCGGACCGGGCTTATCAAGCTTATAGGGCCTATTTTATATGTAAGATATATAGCCTATTTTATTATTTCTATCTATAAAATTAGCATCATTCCTTCTATATGCATGTAATTCAATAAATTGTAACAATTAACATACTCTTTTCAACTATAGATTCATCTAATCTTTCGGATCAAGAAGTAAACTATAACAGTGTATTATAATCCATCAAAATTTAAAACCATTAAAATTAAGAAACTGGGCCCGGATGGACCTTACTAGTGTTCGGGTTAGGTATTATTGGTTGGGTTAGTTCGGGCTTCTTAACGGGCTGGTCCGTTTCGATTTCGGTTTGGGATAAAACGGTGTCGGGCTTTACAAGCCAAGACCGAAATCTGTCCATTAAGGTTCGGTCCGGGTTGGGTTCGGGTTATATCGGGCCGGCTCGGTCTGTGCTACCGGGCCGGGCCCATTTTTGAAACCCTTACTACCTCATCATCCCTAACAGTGCTTTCTTGTGGAAAATATGCTTCAATATTAGAAAAATCCATCTCCTCAAGATCCTCTTTCTCGTACTCTACATCTCTATCTCCTTCAGAATGAAATTATCTTCGAGACTGATGTCCCAGTTGTCATCCAATGGGTCATCCTCACTATCAATCTCAATGGCTGGTTTTTTCCCTTCCTTCTACAACTACTACTGCCGGCAGTTTCAGTAGTGGGAGGTGCACTTGTACCAATGTCCCCTTCTCTTTCCATCACATGCATAGTACTAGGAGTCTTACTGTTGTGGATACCATTTTCTCTACAGGCAAAGTGGGTGATGCAATTATAGGCCTCTTTGTAACTGTCTTTCTTGATTGCCTAGGGGATGGCCTAGGTCTACCAATCATCGATGAATCATATCCATTGATGGTATACCTATCTAATGTGGGATCACCCATATTTACTCCATATACTTCCAACAACATGGTTCTACCCTCTTCTTTAAATATCTTCACTAGTTCTAAGACATCAGCATCAGATTTAACTTTGTAGTACCCACCATTGGGCATCTCTACCCTCACTGAGAAACTGACATATCTACCATCTTGAATGGCTCTAAGAAGTATGCAATATGCTGTATGGACTATGCCAATCCAGTTGATATAGTCTTCATCAACCGTTTTGATTTCCAACTTGTCTTTGTACTAGTAATATATACTGAATTTTTCTACCATGTTGATAAATCTGTTTACAAGATGAAAAAAAAAATCAATTACACCATAATAGCAATAAAGATATGATAAGTGGGAAAATGATTATAAGCAAGCAAAATCCATATCCATATCAGATCAGTGAGTGAAGTATACATTGAATTTATTAGTAAACCTGTTAAACACATAGCAATAATTTATTGGTAAACCTGTTAACAGGCAGCAGTGTCATAGAAAAAATGCTATATAATCTTGAGAAACAGTACTAGTTGAAAGTTCAATTCTTTTTCTACCATTAGGTTATCAACTCTTATATTGAAATTGTTGCTAAGCCATATCCTAGTTTATAGGAGAAAACATACAAGGAACCCAATTTTGTCTATGGGTGAACTTTTACAGATCTAGAAAAGTTAAACAATAAGAAACATGAAACATGGAACTTGTCTATCTCAAACAACTGAAATCTATTTCAAAATCATGAGACAATTCTAAAAAAAAAACTTCACCAAACATTCATAAAACTCACACAACAGTTCACGGGACAAGGTTGTCATTTGATAAAATAATTATCAAATTCAATAAAAAAAATTATATATAAATGATACACACCCAATGTTACAAACAGAGACACCAAAAGAATCCAAAATCTGATGGATGCAAAAATGCGAACATTAGAAAGAAAATAATTTGATGGGATGCTACTGAATATCATATCTACGATTAGGAGTAGTTGTCCCATATAATAGGGGAAAGACCATCTGTTGTCCCATATAATAGGGGAAAGACCATTTGTTGTCCCATATAATAGGGGGATTTTGGTTCTCATTAAGAAAATCGGCCATGCAAAAACATGTATGGGTAAGGCTTATAAACAATAGCAGAAGACATGTATACTTACAAACATGTATGCAAAAATCACTATAACATGGAACCCACTGCTTGTTGACCTCATTTGGGTCAACAAGTCTACATAGTAGAGGACAAAATTACTTCTATAGTGATATACTAACTGGACAAAAAAATTTAGGGTAGGGCTTATAAAGAATAGCACTAGTAGATGGACAAAAAACAATAAAAAGTGGAAATGCATACCTTACTGGACAATATACACTTTTACAAAGATGAAATTAACAAACTGCACACCAGCAGACAAAAAGTAATAGAACCAACTTGGAGACAATAAACAAAGAAATAAATAAACAAAGAAAATAGTAAATTAAAGGGTTTTTGCAAAAAAAATGACACAAATGATATAAATTCACATACCCAAAGGTTGACAACGAAGGGCTATAGGGCTCACCTATCGGCGGTCTAGAACCACTTGTACACTGTGAATGTAAAAGTGTAAATAAAAAATGAAGTTGTTCAATTCAATGTTTCTTCAATGTAGTATATATAGACAAGGATATCGAACTAAAACAATGTTGGCCATGTGTTGTCATTGTTGGCAACTTGGCTGTGTGGGCAGTGTTGACGAGCTTACAGTGAGAGAAATGAGGAGAGATAGTGTTTGTGCAAGTGGCAGAGCCGAGGAAGCCTTTGGCATGTTCTACAGTATTCTACAGCTTCTAGAGAGTGATTGAGAATGTATGCATTGAGTTGACTGGGCAATAGCAGTTTCGAGGTGACAGAATGTATGTGGGCCCCACTGGTGATGTGGATAGTACCCACATAGACAACATACTGATAGAAAGAGGAGAGAGAAAATGGAGAGAAAGTATGGGTCCCAGAGTGGGTCCCATTCTTGGTTTAGCAAGAACAGAGAGAGTGTGGACCCTACATGCAAGCTGACAGTGATACAGGCGATGTGACAGTGTTACAGGTTATGTGACAGTGTTAATTACTGTGTTGGACACCTTCTGAAGCATGAAGAATGGAGAGAATCAGAAGAGAGAGAATCAGAAGAGAGAGAAAGAGGAGAGAGAAAACTATGGGTGGGACCCACTGTACCGAGGTGGCATGCCACCATGGCAGCCAGCCTGGCCGAGGGCCAAGGCAGCCAGCCAGCAGGCCAGCCACATGGCAAGCACAGCCCGCAAGGCCATGTCGTAAGGCAGCAGGCTCGCAAGCCATGCCGCAAGGCAGCAGGCTCGCATGCCATGCCGCAAGGCAACTAGCCCGCGTGCACACCCCATGGCACATCCCGCACGCACACCCCCCCAGCTGTTCGTTAAATGTTTTAGAGAGAGAAAGCTTCTCTCGTTAGAGAGAAGCACCTCTCGGGAGCAAAGTGTTCTACAGGTTTTTTTCTTAACAAAAATCGGTTCCAGAGGCCATTAGAAATCAATTCAGGGGTATTTTGGGTAATTTGCAAAAGCCAAAATCCCATATCAACGGTCTGGATGAAGCCACGTCTTCATTGTTCCAATCGCACGGTTAGAAAAAAGGCGGGCTAAGGTGCTTCTCAGGCGGCGTTAAATAATACTCCCGTGCGGTTCGTGATTGGCCAGACGTAAGTTAAAGAAATGCGCCGCATCACACGGAAGCAGCGCAATGATTCAGTGTGACGCGCATACCGTGCTGCGGCGCAATTGATCCAGATCCGGCGCTCTATATTGAATCCGAGGTTCGCTGACGCGATTTATTCGGATCCGATGGGTATCAGACGATCCCGCCTTTTCTTCTCAGATCCGACGACCACTTCTCTCAGATTCTCTCTGAACCAACCACAATTCAACAACGCATTGACAGGCGGCGCTATTGTGTAGCGCGGTGCACGAAAGGTTCTCCAAAAGATTCCATTTCTTATATTTTCACTGGTTGAAACTGTAACGGCCATATCTCGATCATCCAGAGTCCAAATCGGACGATCCAAACTGCTCCAAGCTCGTGTTTGAATTTCCTATCTAATGAGAACCATAAACCAGAGAAAAAATGACAAGGAACAGTGTGGAGGCTCGGGTTTTTGGGGGAAAACCTTCTCTTGAAGGTATGTGAGTGTTTAATGCTTGTTTTTTTTATTACTAACCTTCCATGGATTCAACTGGACTCTATTAAGCTGTATTGAAGTCCCTGTATGAGGGTTTGGGAGAATTAATTATTATTTGAAGCTTCAATGAGAGCTACAATGGCATTTGCTATGAATGAAAGCTTGGAGTGAAAGTATGCAATCAAACAGGAGCTGTGAGAGCTTGAATGTGCCTATGAAAAGCCAGAAGGCCATGTTGAGTTTGTGAAAACCCAAAGGGAGAAAAAGAAGGAAAAGCATGCACTCAAAGTGTTTGTTAAAATGCCAAGGAAGAAAATGGAGACTGCAGTGAGCCGTTGGAAGTACTGAATGGTGTATTGATGTTTTGAAGAAAAGGGGGAAGTGAAATGGAAAGGGAGGCTAGGGTTTGGTGTTAGAATTGTTCATCAAAGATTTCAATGGACCTGAGGTGTATGCCAGGCTTCACAGAGACATCCCAGAGTCCTCCCAGAGTACCAGAAAATGCCAGATAAGGGTTGTAAGCTTCTTAACCTTGTATGAATTAATTGTTTATTTCTTGTACTCAATGTATGCTAGCTGTAGGTGATAAATCATGAATGCCTACCTAGTGGGGATTAAATTGTAGGGCATTGATATAAGCCCAAAAACTATTATTGTTTGCTTCCCGTGGGTGCGGTTTAAGTGTTGTGTGTGCAAATGAGTGTCGAGCACTGGTACTTCGGTACTGAATTATTGGCACATCCGTGCCCTCCTAGTTTTATCTTTGGGTAAACGGGTATATGTACTCCCCTTTGTGTAGACGACTAAAAGTAGAGTATTGAGTATATACAGAGCCCGTAGGGGCATTACTCCGTGGACTAGCCATCACACACCGTGGTGGTGAACCACGTATATCTTGTGTTGTGGATTGTGCATATGCTATATATTGTGAAGTGCATGGAATGGTTCAGAGGGATGGGTGTGCACAACATGGTAAACCTGGCCACTCGGGTAGAGAGGTGGTTGTGCATACGACTATGTGTATGATAGTGCTTCCGGTGAATGTGTGGTTGTGGTTAGCTGAGTGATCAGAGGACAGTCATGGCACTAGGTGATGGTTTTTGCAAACCCCCACTTTTTGATGGAAATGAATTTGTGTTCTGGAAGTGGAGGATGGAAAGTTTTTTGGGATCTCTTGGTTTTGATGTGTGGCAAGCAGTTAGTATTGGGAAGGTGGATACCCAGTATGACTCTACAGCTAAAATGACAATCACAGATGGATTAGCATCAGATGAGTGCTCTACTGTCGGATTAGAGGATCATGTTCCAGAAGTTGACTTGACTGGAGAGCTAAGAGCAGCTCAGGATGAGTTGAGACTTGAGAGGGAGAGACTTATAGTGGCATCATGTGAACTTCATAGTGCAAATGAAACTATTTCAACTTTGAAGACACAAGTAAAGGACTCCAGCTTTGTCATTACAGCCTTAGAGGCTCAGGTCATTAGCAGAGATGAGATGTGTAGAGCTTTTGAGAGAGAGATCACTACACTTAGAGCATAATTAACAGAGGAACAGTTGAGTCAGGTTTGCACCCCACCTGTGGTTGAGGAGATCACCATATGTACAGTTCAGAGTGAAGATTATCAGAGGCCATCCACCATTTGTTCTACTACTAACTTTGAGCAGGGTGAGTCATTTAGGAGGACTATAGAGGCAAATATGAGTATACCACAAAGACAGAATCCAAGCAGAGCAGAGGTAAAGACCCAAAGTAGAAGACAGAAGAAGAAAGTGCATAGGCACAATGATGCAAGACATCCAGCACACCAGACACAGTGTAGAGGTGTTCCCCAACAGAGAGCTCAGACATGGAACATAGACAGTATGCAGAGTGATAGGGTTGATGGTATTTACCAACAGAGACCAATTGAGCAGAGCAGATTTAGTAATTCTAGTCACCAGAGGCACATGCAGCAGGTTCTCCAGCAGAGACAGGGAGTACACACCATGAGGCATGGACCCACACCCAGTTGGCACAGACATTCCCTTATGAGACAGTCACATTTTCATGGATATTGTCACAAGTGCAATGGGTATGGGCATAGGAGTATAAACTGCACATCCAGATTTTGTGTTAGTGGTTCTGCAAAGAAAACATCTATGTTACCCCAGATGAGGCCAGTTGAGTGTCTCAGATGCCATACACTTGGGCATTGGGCCAAGCGATGTAAGGCAGTGCTCACCCCCCAGCTTGCTCAAGCAGAGAAAGACTACCAATTCTCTAGAATCAGAAAAAGGAGATGTTCAAGAAGCCAGTTCAGAAGGCAGGTTAGGAAGCAGTCTCAATTCAATGGTCAGTCTCATGTGGCCTTGTATACTGTGTGGAGAAGGAAGACAATAGAGAAGTCTTCAGTTTGTGTGGATGGACATAAGCAAAGGACAGTGGTTGAGCTCATTGATAGGCATTCCCAGAAGAGAGCATTTATAGAGAAGCCCAAACAGAGGACCAAGGTAATTGGTAATGTAGTATGGAGAGAAAAGCACATTGAGGAGTGTGTAGTCATACCCACCACCCCTACATCACCCAAGTTGGGTGTGAGAGGGAGCACACCTCCTTGGCACTAGGTGCACTGAGGTGTACATGGAAAGGGGGAGCTTACTATATGATTATTTTTGCCCCTCAGATGGACTTTGTTGATGGCAAAATAGTCCTTCATATTAGTGCTTGGAATCATCAGGTAATACTATATTTTCCCTTGTGTTGATGTATTTTGGTTGAGCAGTCCACAAATGAGTAGTGTTATGTCAGTTTGAGGACAGAGTAGTCTGTGATGACACCAGAGTTGTACAGTTGTGTGAGTATGGCAGCTAAAGATATCTCTCTGCCTCAGCATGTTATCAGAGATAGTTGGTATAGTCATGCATGATAGTTTCAAAGTGTGGCTCTCTTTGCACTGATGATATGGGGAGTTGTATTGTTCTTATTTGACTGCAAATGAGCAGCACCTGATAGCTAATGTGTAATCACAGTTGAGTGTTGTTGATATTTGTTTGGGATATATCCCTTGAGATATTCATTGTGTAGCATGAGCAATGATGGATGGATGAGGATTAGTGGAGCAATTGAGTTTTCAACTCATAGGACTGAGAAGATGCATATTGGCATTTCTATGTAGTTTGAATACTCACACTTATAGGATTGGGAAGATGCGTATGGGCACTCCTATAGGTGTTTGTATCCCACATTGGGAGAGATTGCTCAAGAGATGAAGCAGTGTGACAAGGAGCATGAAGTGACCTTCTATAGAACAGAATGTGAGATCAGAAAAATTGGAAATGGCAAGTTGGTAGCTTCAATGCAGAGATCCTTAGAAAATGTATAGGCTTTGACAGAGTGTTGAAGTTCCTTCATGGTATTTCTCACCAAGCATAGAGATGCTTGTGGTGAGGGGGAGTTCATTATATGTCAAGCCTTAGGTGGACTGCAAATGAGAGGATATTATTGAGCTAAAGGGAGAGTAACTTTGATGCGTCATACAGTGATGAACCTGGTTGGATACACTGCAACAAGCTATTTTTGTTTGCATCAGAATATCTTGGTTAAGTATGCATTATTTTCTATGATGGTACACCTTATGTCTGAATGCATGGGAAAGAAAGAAAAGTAACCGGTGATGTATGATAAGAAATTATGCAGTAGGTATTGCAATGGTTATCTGTTATTCTCTTATGTGATTGATTTGTTAAATCATTTGTTTGAAGAGTGATAGCATGGACTTAGATGGAATTCATGTTACCTTCTTGCTACTATTGTCAAAGAGATGAGATTCATATGAGTGACAGCTTGTGTTCATCAATTGCTATTATTGATTATAGTATTTGCATTAATGATGCTGGAAAGAAGCTTTGTGATAGGGGGAGATCACAAAAATTATAGATAAGTGCACTCTATGGTTGTGGTACACAGGATGAAAATCATCTTTGGAATGGAGAATGAGTTGAGATGCATGGACTCAGGGGGAGTCATTGGTTGTCTTTCTGCTAAAACGAGATGATGTGTTGTGATGTGGTGTAGAGATGGTAATTGTAGAGAGCCCATAGGATTGGAAAGATGCGGTGGGCACTCCTATGTGGTCAGACCCCTTTGTACTTGTTGTCATAGGGGGAGAGAGCTTCCTTGTGAAAAGTGAGTTGCCAACAATTCCAAAGGGGGAGATTGTTGGCCATGTGTTGTCATTGTTGGCAACTTGGCTGTGTGGGCAGTGTTGACGAGCTTACAGTGAGAGAAATGAGGAGAGATAGTGTTTGTGCAAGTGGCAGAGTCGAGGAAGCCTTTGGCATGTTCTACAGTATTCTACAGCTTCTAGAGAGTGATTGAGAAGGTATGCATTGAGTTGACTTGGCAACAGCAGTTTCGAGGTGACAGAATGTGTGTGGGCCCCACTGGTGATGTGGATAGTTCCCACATAGTCAACATACTGATAGAAAGAGGAGAGAGAAAATGGAGAGAAAGTATGGGTCCCAGAGTGGGTCCTATTCTTGGTTTAGCAAGAAGAGAGAGAGTGTGGACCCTACATGCAAGCTGACAGTGATACAGGCGATGTGACAGTGTTACAGGTTATGTGACAGTGTTAATCACTGTGTTGGACACCTTCTGAAGCATGAAGAATGAAGAGAATCAGAAGAGAGAGAAGGAAGAGAGAGAATCAGAAGAGAGAGAAAGAGGAGAGAGAAAACTATGGGTGGGACCCACTGTACCTAGGTGGCATGCCACCATGGCAGCCAGCCTGGCCAAGGGCCAAGGCAGCCAGCCAGCAGGCCAGCCACATGGCAAGCACAGCCCGCAAGGCCATGCCGCAAGGCAGCAGGCTCGCAAGCCATGCCGCAAGGCAGCAGGCTGGCAAGCCATGCCGCAAGGCAGCAGGCTGGCAAGCCATGCCGCAAGGCAGCAGGCTCGCATGCCATGTCGCAAGGCAGCTGGCCCGCGCGCACACCCCATGGCACATCCCGCACGCACACCCCCTAGCTATTCGTTAAATGTTTTAGAGAGAAAGCTTCTCTCGTTAGAGATAAGCACCTCTCGGGAACAAAGTGTTCTACAGGTTTTTTTCTTAACAAAAATCGGTTCCAGAGGCCATTAGAAATCAATTCAGGGGTATTTTGGGTAGTTTGCAAAAGCCAAAATCCCATATCAACGGTCTGGATGAAGCCACGTCTTCATTGTTCTAATCGCACGGTCAGAAAAAAGGCGGGCTAAGGTGCTTCTCAGGCGGCGTTAAATAATACTCCCGCGCGGTTCGTGATTGGCCAGATGTAAGTTAAAGAAATGCGCCGCATCACACGGAAGCAGCGCAATGATTCAGTGTGACGCACATACCGTGCTGCGGCGCAATTGATCCAGATCCGGCGCTCTATATTGAATCCGAGGTTCGCTGACGCGATTTATTCGGATCCGACGGGTATCAGACGATCCCGCCTTTTCTTCTCAGATCCGATGGCCACTTCTCTTAGATTCTCTTTGAACCAACCACAATTCGACAACGCATTGACAGGCGGCACTATTGTGTAGCGCGGTGCACGAAAGGTTCTCCAAAAGATTCCATTTCTTATATTTTCACTTGCCGAAACTGTAACGGCCATATCTCAGCCATCCGGAGTCCAAATCGGACGATCCAAACTGCTCCAAGCTCGTGTTCGAATTTCCTATCTAATGAGAACCATAAACCAGAGAAAAAATGACGAGGAACAGTGTGGAGGCTCGGGTTTTTGGGGGAAAACCTTCTCTTGAAGGTATGTGAGTGTTTAATGCTTGTTTTTTTTATTACTAACCTTCCATGGATTCAACTGGACTCTATTAAGCTGTATTGAAGTCCCTGTATGAGGGTTTGGGAGAAATAATTATTGTTTGAAGCTTCAATGAGAGCTACAATGGCATTTGCTATGAATGAAAGCTTGGAGTGAAAGTATGCAATCAAACAGGAGCTGTGAGAGCTTGAATGTGCCTATGAAAAGCCAGAAGGCCATGTTGAGTTTGTGAAAACCCAAAGGGAGAAAAAGAAGGAAAAGCATGCACTCAAAGTGTTTGTTAAAATGCCAAGGAAGAAAATGGAGACTGCAGTGAGCCGTTGGAAGTACTGAATGGTGTATTGATGTTTTGAAGAAAAGGAGGAAGTGAAATGGAAAGGGAGGCTAGGGTTTGGTGTTAGAATTGTTCATCAAAGATTCCAGTGGACCTGAGGTGTATGCCAGGCTTCACAGAGACATCCCGAGTCCTCCCCCAAGTACCAGAAAATGCCAGACAAGGGTTGTAAGCTTCTTAACCTTGTATGAATTAATTGTTTATTTCTTGTACTCAATGTATGCTAGCTGTAGGTGATAAATCATGAATGCCTAGCTAGTGGGGATTAAATTGTAGGGCATTGATATAAGCTCAAAAACTATTATTGTTTGCTTCCCGTGGGTGCGGGTTAAGTGTTGTGTGTGCAATGAGTGCCGAGCACCGGTACTTCGGTACCTGAATTATTGGCACATCTGTGCCCTCCTAGTTTTATGCTGGGTAAACTGGGTATATGCACTCCCTGCTGTGTAGACAGCTAAAAGTAGAGTATTGAGTATATACAGAGCCCGTAGGCATTACTCCGTGGACTAGCCATCAGACACTGTGGTGGTGAACCACGTATATCTTGTGTTGTGGATTGTGCATATGCTATATATTGTGAAGTGCATGGAATGGTCTGTAGGATGGGTGTGCACAACATGGTAAACCTGGCCACTCTGTGGTAGAGAGGTGGTTGTGCATATGACTATGTGTATGATAGTGCTTCAGTGAATGTGTGGTTGTGGTTAGTGAGTAAAGCATCAGTTCAAGGCAGCATCTGTCTTCAAGGAATTATTTGGGAAGAATTTTGAAGACACTGATTCACCCCCCTCTTAGTGTCAACCTGTGATCAACAAACAATTCGTCAATTTTTTTGCATTCCCGCGTAGACGCTTCAAACTTGTCAAGCGAATTAAATTGATTTTCTTAGCTCAAGGTAACAAAAAATATTAATAAATAATAAACAATAAATAAAAATATATAAAAAATAAAATAAAAAAAGGAAGAAAGAAGAAAATAATAAATAAAATAAAAGTAAAAATGAAAAATAAAAATAAAAGCAAAGATATTAATAATAAATTATTAAATTAAAATTATTATTAAAATTGTGTAGGTTGGAGGAGAAATTGGTTAATTAAAGCTAAACAAATAAAATAAATAAATAAATAAATAGTAATTAAATAAATCAATAATCAAAGATGTTGTCCACGTGGTTCTAAAAACTAAATTCTAAAATCCATGATGGATCAAATGTTAAAATATAGCAATTAATCCAAGGGGGGGACATTATAGTCTAAAAAAAATGGGGTATAAAAAAAAAAAAAACAGAGATATATTTCATTCTCTCATCAGTGATTAGAACGGAAGAAAAAAAATCACAGGGAGTTAAAGAGAAAAGAGGGTTTGAGAGTGAGGAAGAGAGAATCAAGAGTAGGGAAAGTGAGAAGCAGAGGGAAGGAGGAAGAAGAAGACGACAATCGATGGTCACGAGCAGCGGCTAGCAACGGTGAACAACGACGATGACGGCTTGGTATTACGACGACGACGATGGCGGCATGCACGATTCAGTGGATCTTAAGAGGCGCCAGTAGATCTGGAAGCGATCACTCCTCTCCAACAACCTGAGCTAGCTCCTCTGAAGGTTTGTTCACTTCTTTTTCTGTGAAATTTGTTTCGCCAATGATAAAAATATGTCGATATTTGAAATCTGATTTAGATTCTTGAAGTTATTGAAAGAAAATTTCTGAAACCTAGTTTACATTCTCTCCTTTTGTTTCTCCCTCTATTCCAGCTACTATTCCATCTTGCCGTGATTATCATGCTTCTCCGGCTATTCTTCTCAAATTTGTCCGCTTGTCTTCAAATCCGTTAGTTCAATTTTCTTTGTCACTAGATCTTCTGTTCGATCTAATTTGTTGTTTTCTCATCGTTTTATTTTCCACAACCTGTTTGCATCGCAACCGGAGTTCCCCATCATCCCATTTTCTGATGATTCGCTTCAGTTACATCTTTCTTATGTTCGTTGAAATTTTCAGTTTCATTTTCAGATCTGAAACTCTTTATCCTATTTTCATTTTCTTTCATCACTGAAATTTGACTCCATTTCAGTTTGTTTTCATTTTCGGTTGAATCAGCTGTGATTCTTGGGATATTTTCAGTCTATTTCAATGACTTTAGACAGTCACTGAGTTTCAACGTCATCTTGTTCTTGGGATTTTTCAGTCTGTTCTTGGGATCATTATCCTTCTTCATGAGCAGATGTTCATTCCTACCAATGTCTTCAAGCAGTTCTTGCTACAAATCTGTTCTCAGATGTTCATTCCTGATTTCAGTTCGTTCTTCAGTTCGTCAACATCATCCCAGATCTGAAATCTCTTTCACGAATCAGATCTGAGATCAGTTCGTTTCACATATCAGTGCTCTGTTTCTTTGGTGGTTTTTCTTCGGTTTGTTTCCGGCTGAGTCGGCCATGATTCTTCGCTATCCGGCTGCATCACTAGGGGTGATTCCTGGTTCGGCAATTTCTTGTTTCTAGTTTTGTCGATTCTTGACATTATTCTACAAGAATCTCTCTACATGTTGTTTTCTATCAGTTAGTATTTTTTTCTCCACAAGTTTCTTTCTTTTGCAACCTTTTCTTCAATTTTTTTTAGCAATCGTGAATCTTGTTCATATTTGAGTAGATGTCATTCCTGCTTCTTTGACGTCATTGTCGACTTCTTTCTTTCTTGTTTTGTTCTTCACGAATCAGATATGTTTGTAATCAAATCAAATATGTTCCTCTTTTCTCGTCTCTGGTTTTATGTAATCAAATCAGATCTGTTTGTAATATTTCATTTTTCAGTTTCAATTTAATTTCATATTTCAGTTTCACTTTTAGTTTCAGAATAGACCAGAGAGTCCCCTTAATTTTGTTAACGTCTCCCATTTTAAGGTTGAGGGTAGAGATGTCTAAAAAATATATATATAACTTTAACATCTTAAAAATTGGGGTCATTTGTTTTCTTTTTTTTTCTTTCTTCTGAAACTTTGGAAGTCAACTGTCATTAAAGGCTGAAGGGTTGCAGGACTATATCATCAACCTCTCTCTTTCACCTGCAACGCAGGAGTGGACGATTGGTTACTCTCTTACTAGAGCTTCCAGTAGACGATTCATTACTCTATTACTAAAGCTTCTACTTGGTAAGCTATCCTTGGTGTCGAGATGTGAGCATCTTCAATATTTTATACGGAGTTAAAAGCACAAGATCACTTCTTCTCCTTTGACGTCCACCTCTACTCACAGGTAGATAACGCCCCTAACTCTATGTCTTTACTTTATGTGGTATATGGGTTTAGCCGTTGTGTGTCCATAATTATCCGATGCGGGTAGGTAACACGATATGCATGCGGCACTTGCCATCCCTAGTGTAGTGATAGGTGGGATAGACTAGGGCGCTCCTTATCCTTTCAAATGTATCCTGTTAATGCAAAAGAAAATGTATTAATAGTTTCGATTCCCAATCCCTGTTTATGTATCCCATAGAAATTTATGTAATTTTTGTAATTATTTCCGCGCAATGCGAACTCATGCGCTTGTGATGGGCTAATAAATATAGATATGTGGATGTATGTAAGAATAAAGCGAGGCTCAGATGCTTATCTCCCAATGTCGAGAGTACACTCTCACATGTTGACAAGTAGAGATTGTTTTCATTTTTTTATGCGTAGTTCATTCCGAACTACGTATGGGCTTGATTCTCGGACCTTAATCCGAGATACATAGGCTGCCTGGGTGCCCATCACCCAAGCTCAATCCAGTTGTAATGAGGGTTGCAATAATACCCAATTTACGTCATGATGTGCTTTGCACTTTGCACACTTGCTTCTAATTATGCCTTCAAATATTATTTTAATCATCAAACATATTTTCAAATTCAATTTCAAATCAAATTCAATTCAATTTCAATTTCAAATCTTAATTTCAATTCTAATTCAATTTCAATTTCAATCTCAATTTTAATTTCAAATTCAATTTCAATTTCAATTTTAATTTTAACTCCAATTCAATTTCAATTTCAATGTCAATTTAAATTTAAATTTCAATTTCAATTTCAAATTCAATTCTCCATCTTCACATGGAACCTTGGGCAAGCATTCCATCATCCCATGAAAGTCCCTTCAATCCTGGGCAAGCATTCCATCATCACATGGAAGTCCCTTTCAATTCCTATTTGTACATAGACGGTCTACCAGCTTGACTAGTGGCTATAGAAGTCTATTCCATTGTTTTACATAGATGGTCTACCAGTTTGACTAGTGACTGTAAGAGTTTATTCAATATCATAAACCTAGATGACCTATTAGCTTGACTAGTGGCTATAGGGATCTACCATTTACCAATCTAAGCGGTTGAACTACGTTGGGCTTGACTCTTGGGCTTATCCTGAGATACGTAGGTAGCTTGAGTGCTTATCATTCGAGTTCAGCCCTAAACTAATTTACTTTAATTTATATTTTTTCATTTTTTTATTTTAGAGTTAATTTTGAAGTCATTGCATTTAAATTTTGGACTACGCTTCAATAGCTGAAAATGATTTTATCTGTCAACATGTTGAGAATTGTGCACTTGTTATCTGAAATTGGCTGATTGGTCCATCATCCAATCATTTTATTTCTGATCTATATCACATTTTAATTCTTCTTTCTATTATATTCACAATTGTATGACTTGTTCCTAGATTGAAATATATCTAGAACCTAGATCTGGTACCTATTAAAATTTGTTTAACCATTGCTTGCAATTTAAATTAGGATAAGAAAAGATAATATATGAAGACTAATCTTTGGATGAGGCAATTTGGGTGCCTAACACCTTCCCAAATTGTAACATGACACTTACTCATTGTTTCTCTAGTTGACCATAAGCCTTAATCTATTATGTAAGTCATTAGTATTTCTAATTTGAGAAATTATATATAGGTCCTAGACCTTATCTAGGTGGCGACTCCATTTCCATTTTTTTTATTATATTTCAACCATTTCATACCATTACAAAATTTCATCCTTACACCCTGATTCAACTATCAGGTTAGGGTTTGGGTTTCATTTCATACCTCATGGAATATTGGGGAAAAAGTATCCCCCTGTTAGTCGAAGAAGAAGAAGTTGTGGGGAATAGGAGATTGAACGAAAAATAAGTGGTTTCATACCTGATAAAGCTTATCGTTGTCAAAGACGAAGATATTTAGAGGATTGAATAACTTGGGGTGGTCGGGGATGAAGAAGACAAAAAGTTCATGTCGCTCTTCGTCGTCCTCGTCGAGTAGAGGTAAGGTTGCAGAGGAATGGCCGATTTAGCTAGCTTTGTTACACCATTGAAGGTGAAAATCTCAAGTTGGTCTTCGTCGTCCTCATCAAGTACAGGTAGGGCTTCGTTTCTTTTCCCTCTTTTCACTGTTACAAACAACTTCTATTATTGTTTCGAAGTGAAACAGAGGGAGAAAGGGTGAAAAATAACAAGTGGGTAGAATCGTCTTTTCAACAGACCAAAAGGGAATTCTCGTCTGTGAAATATTCAAATCCATATGACGTCAGCATCTAACAGACATCAACTGACAGAGTGGACTTCTTTGATTATCACAGCCAAACCTTTGGGGTGTAGGTGATGTTTTGGCATTCTTGTGGGTGTAGATGATATTAACGATCTTTGATAGGGTCTAGATGAAATTTTTTTCAATATAAAATCATGGATTAAATTTAAAAACAGAGGATTGTAGTACAGCCTTAAATGAGCATGAGATGGTGGGGTTAGTAATCTACTCCTATAAAGAACAACAATATAAAAGTTTTACAGAATTATATATAATTATATAAGAGTGAACTAATGAATGTCCTACTATGTAGA
Source organism: Protea cynaroides (assembly GCA_028583415.1). Classification (NCBI taxonomy): domain Eukaryota; kingdom Viridiplantae; phylum Streptophyta; class Magnoliopsida; order Proteales; family Proteaceae; genus Protea; species Protea cynaroides. The sequence continues at coordinate 26,367,553 of CM053271.1, forward strand.
ATAGGAAGCTGGACTACAATGAACATGATTTATAATAGATAAACGACATGATGGACATAATGGACATAATGGACAGTATAGTTGTGTGTGAGGTCATGAAATTGATGAAATCAAATGAAATGCTATTGCCTCATGTAGCTAGGACAGCAAGATCTTTTCCTAATGAACTAGTAGAAAATTTATGAGATACAGAGACTAAGTTATGGAGGATGTATGTACTGTTTTAAGAATCTAAGTTGTGTGTTTTAAGTGCTTTTAAACCCCAAGCTGTAAAGGCCAAACAAAACAGAGGCTGGAGAGTTAGACAAGAGAGACTTTAACAAATGACCTTTTTACGTCTGGTCTTGATATTCTTACACTAACAGAACTTAGGAGAGTTACTAAGAACTTATGTGCAATGTTATTGATCAGTCCAAGAAAGTGCTGAGGCCAATGAACCAAGGAAAGAATTGAGCAAACTGCTTTACATAGCAAAGGGGAAACAAATAGGCAGTACACTAGGTGAGGAATATATCCATCACATGATGTCTGGTGCTCTGTGTTGTAAATTCTGTGTGTTTATGATATGCTCTGTTCTGACTGTGATATAAGTACTACTCTATAATTCCATCATTGCAATTGTTAGTATGACTGTACTATGTACTGAAAGTTATGTTTTCCTGTGTGATACTAAGTCCTATACTGCTTAAGACATTGTACTGTTTTGTAAACTTCTGTTACTGTAGTTGATACTGCTTCTATCACCGTATTGTTATTGTTCCATAAATTTCTATTACTAGAAATATTACTACTACTGCTACTGCACTACTGTTACTGTACACTATACTATCAAAGGTATTAAAGTCACTGAAAAACTATTCTGTACCATTTTGTTCTGTAAGGAAATTAATAAATGAATTGAAGTACGCATGGCTATTGCCCCCTCTCCATTAGGGTACTATGTAATGGATGGAGGTGCATTACGCTTACTATACCATGCCTTCGGGCTTACTGTTCTACGCCTTCGGGCTTACTGTTATGTGCCTCCGGGCTTATTGTTCTGTACCTCCGGGCTTAATTTAGAACTCCACTGGTTCTGACTTACTGGTCCCAAAAAGTCCCAGCCGGACATCACAACCGGTAAGGCCTAGACAGCATACCCGCAAAAGACCAATTCAAAACACCATTGTAAGTCATTGTGGGAATATTCCCAAGACCTAGGGACTACCCTAATGGGTCCCACCTCACTCCCAACTAATCTAGAGTTGTTTGAGGGGGTAGAGAACCTAAGGTACTCTTCTGGATGTCAAGTGGCAGTCCCCTTGTAGTCTCCAACTCTCCAAGGAGTTCTACCCCAAGTGGGAGACTCCTAAATCTTAAAAAATCCTCTCCAAAACCCTACCTCTCTCAATGTACCATTTTAAACCCTAGAGATCGGACGCATTATTGAGAGAGGAGAAGGTTACAAAAAGAAGAAGGATGCTGGAAGGAAGGTTTACCTGAGAATCACCACCAAGTATCGACATTATCGAACTATTGTTTGAAACCACTATAAGTAAACCCTACCTTGCTTTCTAATGGATTCTAGAAAAGAGTAGAAGGATGAATTAATGGATCAACAACCATTAATGGAGCTACTATCCATTGATGGTTGAACATCTAAGAAGTTCTATTGATTTAGACGCCAGTAGATATTTGTAAAAATTTAAATAAGGAAACCTAACATAAGATATATATGGATTAATGGGTTTCAAAAGCCTAGAATAGGATTTCCAATCCCATATTGATGTTAGATCATTGATCTATCAGTGGAGTTCTAAAATAAGAAGATCTTGTTGGAAACCTAGACCAACTCTACGAATAGTGTCCGATTGCGACATACCGGTCGCGAAATACGCAACCAGATTCGCTACCGGATATGTTGGGGAAATTTCTAGGAAGTTACCGGTCCCGACAATCGATCACATCATCTGTAATAGGACTCATGATTGGTTGGGATTATAGAAGATTCTCGAGAGCATCCGGTCCCATCCACCGGTCCTGATAATCGAAATTGGTCAGTTGCAACCAGTCAGCCCCATAAAGCCTTGTTAAGGCTAAATTGAACATAGAAATAACTAATGAGATTTCCATACCATAGGTGACTTGTATGTAACTAAGAGCGACCTGGTTACTGGGAATAACGATTTTCTATCCATATCGAGTAAGGAGTAAGAACCCCTGTCCTATGTTCTATATATCTTGAATAGTATTATAACACTCCCTTGTATTTGCAGGTATTCTATGAGACAACTCACCTTCCATTCTAGAAACATCCCGCCTCATTTCCTCCATCACTGGTATTCCCTCGTTACTTTGACCTATCACCATCATCGACGTCATCAAACGATTGGCCTGCACTTGCCCAGAACCCTTGGCCAAAACCCTTGCCGCTTCAACACCTATTTTAGGGACTTCCGCCTGCCCTACAATCGTGGTTGTTTGAGGAGGATCCTCTGAAACCCTACCGGAGGGAGCAACATTGTTATCCTCCTACAAATCAGAAACCCTATAAGTCTTTCTGATGTTTGAATGATTATTATCAATCCTACCACCAATATCCACCAAGGGATGTATCCACGAGTCTGCCCTAATAGGCCCCTGTTACCTTCTAGCAGAACCTCCTGATAATCCTTCCCTACTCCCTTTTGGCAGAACCTCCTGATAACCCTACTATCGATTCCTAATCTGCAACCTGACCATCATGTTCAGGACCCAAGCCAGGATCTACAACACTCGATCCAACCGACAGTAGCCTTGAGCTACCAACAATCGACATACTACCACCATGACTCTGTAACTAACTCTAAATCATTCTATATTTGGTTATTAACTTACACTTCACTTTGCATCCAAATCCCTAGTATTTGAAAAGTAAATTAAAATTTACATCAAATAAGTGTCATTATTAAATATGGTAAGGAATATAAGTAATTCATAGGGAAAATTACTCAAACACCCCATTGACAATTGATTTACTACACAGAACTATCCTGTGTAGTTTGGACTTACAGTCCTCTACCTTGTTGCTAACAGTGTTAACTTGAAATTTAAACAAACAAAGATACCCAACAAAATACAATTCTTTATTTTTCTGAACAGCTATGTATTCCATCCGATTCTTAATCTCAACCCCAAGTTTGCCAATTTCATTGCTGATTCTCAAATCCTTCATCTCTGCAAATCAAAATTCTCAACCACAGATTTCAGAACCAGGTCATGAATCATTAAAGAAACTCTAATGGCAGAAGAACACACAAACAAAAACCCCATTGTAAGTTCATTACTATAGATGCGGCGGTGGTCTGTTCTTCTCTTTAATTAGATCATTTTGGTTTCTTACATTTGTCTTCTAACAAGGAGACCAATCTCTAGATGTTCAGAACCATGAATCAATTCGTCACTTGAGGATGCAGATTCTTTATTTTTATTTATTTTTTTATATTTCCAAATAGTAGAAGATCGAACCTGTCTGTTTCTTCTTGACGCGCCGATCAGAGAAATCTTTGTTGTAGGAACCAACATTGTTGGATTGACCAAATGAAATCAGATCTAAGACTGAAGAAACCATATCGCCGCTGAAATTGATTGAAGATTTCTCATTCCTGTAACTAGATCGCCGCCAAGATATGAACAAAATAGATTGGAAATAAGATAAAGACTGCCAAAATCTGAACAAAAATAGATCAGATCGCTGCCAAAAATTGGAACGAAATAGATCACACCACAGCTATGAATTTAGATCGGTGGCGGTGAAGTCACAAACACAAACTAGGGATATGGATTCAGTTGAGCAGCAAAATAGTTCGGCAAGAATGGTATAAATAAAATCTGCTCATTCTGTTGGTAGAGAAAATCAAGAAAAGCTCTCTCGGTTCACATCTCCCTCTCTAAACCCTCTTCGTGAAACCCTTTTTCTCCTCTGTTTTCTTTCTAGTAAAATCCTAAATGTGAGCAACTCCTCCAATTTCTAGATGTTCAGAAGCGAACTAAGCAACATACAAACCCTGATTTCTCTTCACATTGGCAGAATTCTTCACCTTCTCCCAATACTCCTCAACCTCACCTTGCACTCATTCGGGGGCTTCAAATGAATCTGTGACTGAGAATGGATCAGCCATTGCAAACATCGAAGTGACCATGGTTGAAAGCCATGCCGCTGTCAAGCAAATGAGCAGGTTTTGAAGATGGTGGAAACAGCGTCCACGGTAAGATTGGTCTAAGTTTTATCTAAAGTATATTTACGTCATTCTACATTCGCAAAGGGTATTAGTGTCTTAAAAAAATTTAGACATTCTACCATTTATTTTTAATTAAAGGTGTGAATTAATTTATTATTAACAATTGTTACAGGGTAGTCTATGTAACTTTTGTAAAATGAGGATAGTTCTGTATAGTAAACTAATATCGTTTTTATAGCTTGAGCTTGAAGTTCCTATAGAATCTTTTAATTAACTCCCTCAAAGATTATGGAATCGTTAAAGATTCGGTAGATCATATGATTTAGCTAAAATGTCTAGTGTTAGGATCAGAAAAAAATAACAAATAGAAATGGTATTTCCTAGGAAGGAAATTAAACAATAGACATGCTTGTTTGGTGAGGTGATTTATATAAGAAAATAAATCAAGGAAATCCTATATGGATTTTGACAAAATGTGGTGTGGGGATCCCTTCCCACTCCCTCTCACATGCATAATGAACCATCAACATCTCTCATTTTACAAAATGTGAATGTGAATCATCCCCTGCTAATGAATCAGTCTCCGGCCATCTTAATATTGGTCTGATTTCCAAATTCAGCATCGTAGGAAATCCTCTCCTAGTACTTGATTATCCAAAGATACTTTTCATGGAGATAATCTCATTTCAAAAAATCCCAAGACAAATATGAATCATCCAATTTCAAGATTTTTTTTTAATCCATAACATTCTTAATCCCTCATGGCCGGAGAATATATACCAGTACACAAGCATGGACATAAATGGAATGCATGCTCATAAAATAGGGGATCTATGATTCAATTAGGCTTTTAAGTTTGACATGTGACTAATCAACATCAAGTCCTCTCTATTCAACGATTGGATTGGAATGAATATATATATATATATATATATATATATATATATATATATATATATATATATATCTTGTGATATTTAAAAAAATAATATACTTTTGTGACAATTATAATTCATTTTTATTTCATTTTTATTAAATCCATAAAAATGCACTGTAGCATGCAGGGCAAACAAGATCTAGAATCTCCGGACTTACTTTTAAAAAAAAAATATCCAGTCTCCGGATCACAAGAGCAATACCAAGCAGAATTTCAAGTGTGCTTGTGTTCTCAAAATTTAAATTTCCCACTAGGCATTTGGGGTGGACATGAAGGGTGAAAAAAAGATCATATTATGTCGCTGGTGTATAAATTCAAAGTCAGTAATATGCGTGGAAGGGGAAGCTTATTTATATGGCCAGCACAATTCAACTCGTGAATTCAATTATCACAAGTATTCTAATACATAACCTTTCAATCTACTGGTGGTCCTCATCTATGACAAAGCTCATGGAGAGATGTATGAGGAATTTCATCTATCAGAAGAATCAAACACAACAATGGTGCGATTGGATTTCTGCATAAACCCTAAGAAACAGGTGGCCTTGGTGTTCATATATAAATTGAGAGTAAGCGTGTTAAACGTGTGGTTTTGGTTCAATAGCTTGATTAGGTTTCGGCTCTGCGTGAATGGGGTAAAACCGAAATCAAAAAATTTATTGGATGATTTCAAAATTCTTACCTAAACCGACTATTAATCATTTCGGTTTTCCGGTTTTCATATGGTTTCATGCAAGGGGAAGAGAGAGAGTTAGGAAAGAGAGAGAGAGAGAGAGAGAGAGAGAGAAGAGAGAGAGGCGGAGGGATAGAAATCATTAGAATGATTTTAAATATTTTTTCTGTCAAGAATTATGAAGATGGGTTTATGATTTAATGATAGTAGGCCATGTGGAAAGTACTAAAAATAATTTAAATTTATTTATATGAATATACCTTGTGCATTAAGGGACCAAAGTAAAGATATAATTGGTTTTAACGGTTTCAAACAGTTAGTTTTAAACGGATTCATTCGAACTATTAAATTAGCGATTTTGTTTTTTATATTAAAATTGAACTATTTAATAATCAATTCACAGTTTAAATTTAAATGGTTCGGTTCAATTTTGTAAACAGTTTTAGTTCATTTTAACACCCTTACTTGAGAGATAATAAAGCCCTTGTGCAAGCTATGCTAGTCGATCAAGTCTGATCATCCTATTATTCCTGAAAGCAAAAATATGTCAAAGAAGATGGATCTCATAAGAGATTCAATAAACCTCCTTCTATTTGGCCAAGAATATGAAGGGTTTGGGCTTTAAATATCACCCAATATCAAACAAAATATGAAAATTTGGCCATGGCCATTGTTGGTCTTCTTGGCGATCTAGACTACAAGAATTTGGGAGTCATTCCAGATTGAAACCGAAGTAATGTTTACGAGTGTGGTCGTTGGATGCCTAGTCTGATACTATTCGCTTCTGCTTCATCTAAGCACCCTACATAACCATGGTTGACAAAAATATATATTATATTTCCTTGATTGCAATATGAGAGATGCCCAGCCAGCTAGATTTATGATTGTGAGGTAACTTCCTTCTGTGAACAGGATGAGGTGATCTTCAATAGGGAGTGCCAGAAGATGTGACTGGGTGGTTGGAGGCTTGGCCAAAACCAATCTCCTTCCACCCAACAATTGAAGTCGTTTTTGTTTTAGGTAAACATAAAATGTCAGGAGTACCTTCGATTTAGAACACGTGCCTATTTATTTCAGCACGTAAATAGGCAAAAAGCATTTTTGGCAAAAACACAAATTTTTTATATTATTTTTATTTATTTTAAATAAAAATAAAACCCATAAATAATAATACACCAGCAAAAATAGTGTGAAAAAAATAAAAACAAAAATAATACTAAAGAGAAGTCTATCCTATTTCTAGATTCACCATTGAATCACCAAAATGCCACAATATGTCATCCCATCGGCCTGCCTTTTATCATGACACTAAGAATAACATAGTCTCAGACGCATGCATACCTAAAATTAGATTCAATAGGAGGGGAATTTAAGAAAAATGAAGGTTAGAACATGATGTTCCGTAATCACCAAACATGCAATTATAAATAGGAAAATGCTAAAATAAAACTGAATGAAAGAGAATGAGAGAATTCTTATAAAGTAGAAGCATGATAAAGGAATGCAGAAAATTATCACATTATTAGACATATATTCATGAATGTTCTCAATTTTTGTTTGTATTTTCCTATTGTTAATGGTATATTTGGTGATTAATATCTTCTTTAATCTTCATTTTCAACAATTTTTCTCTTGTTGAATCTGGTTTTAGGTATGTACGAATCTCTATTATTCGCAGCATCTTTTTTATAGTTTTTGCATCATTTGAGCTTTGAGGATACAATTATTGTATTATTTAGCACTTTTGACTTCCTTCATCTCATAATGTGTGGGGAATTGTTGTATTTTATCGATTTTTATTAGCTAAAGTTTCAAAATAGAAAAAATATGTGTTTATTTTTTGTTTTTTCGGTATGAGGCTAGTGCAGTGAGGTTAGTGAGATTAGAACCCAAGACCCCTTGGATGGACTGAGTTTTAATTTGGCTTCTATTGGATCGGTAATGATTTAACCTGTTTGATCCGAAATTGTTAAGTCGGAAATGGATTAACCCATTTGATCCGGATCCATGAAGTGTCTTTACAAGAGACACACCCTTTCCTTGGGATGTCTTGTAAAGACATATTGGTTTGGAGAGACAACCCCTTCCACTAGGGGTGCCTTGAAAAGACATGTTCTCTCCTCTATAAATAAAGGAGGGGGAAACCTTAAATTTAATGATTAGAAGAACAATTTTTTTACTTGGTTCTTTATCTCTCGTTCTTTGTAAGCACATACCAAGGGTATTCCGCTTTGTTTTTCGAAACACCGTTATTTTATCAAAATTGCATTATCACCTTGTATTTGATCTAAGCACAACTTTGACGTACCTGAAGGGGCACATCAAACAAGTGCATGTTTGCTGCCGGAAACCAAAGCTACTTAATCTTGAAACCAGATTTGCATCATAACCCGTTTACATCTATAGGGGCAAATTCTGATTTTAGAACAATGTCGATTGTAGTACGACCCAGCCTGTATTATCATCAACTTGAGTGACTATCTCTACTGCCTTCTTTAATAGATCATTGTAAACAAGTGTATATTTGTGGTATTCCCTTTTATTTTTTGAAACACCATGATTCTCATTTAAAGTTCTTATATTTTATTTTCTACAACAATCTGAAGTCAAAATTTTGAATTTAAAACGTTTTCTAGAGAACGAGAAAGGGTTGTCTTTCATTTTGAAACTTTTAAGGTCAGGTTTGTTTTGCTCTATGCTATTGTTATATGCATGTTTGCATATGGTTTTAGTCTTTCCATAGCAACAATTTATCTTTCCACGTAATACACTTACTAATTCAGTTGAAGGGATGTTTAAGTGAGGTTGTGAAGAGAGTGGTCACAATTCCTCTTGGTTAAAGGGATGCAATGATTGCCAAAGAATATATATATATATATATATATATATATATATATATATATATATATATATATATATATATATATATATATATATTTAGGTGTTATGGACAATGGTTTGTACATTGTTTGTATTGATTGTGCATGAAACAATCCAACAAGTCACATAAGATGCCTTGGTTGTCATAAGAGTTGTTTCTGTATAAAGCCTTCTAGATATTTCCACTTGGCACGGTTCCTTATATATACAAAATTGAAGAGGCAGTGTTTGCCATCTATTCATAAAAGGTACGGTGGCTTTATAATTTGGTGACTATTATTTGACTGTTTGGATTTTTTTTTTTTTTTGGGTAAAACGACTATTTGGATTTTGGATTGAACCTTTGCAACCTTCGGTTTAAATGAATTTTCCCAAATACTAGTACGAATGATGTACATGATAAAGGAAGATCATTTATAATAAAATAATCTTTTAGTGAGGCACATAATTATTCCCTTTGGTATGTGACAACTATTCTCTCCTTTTATCTTTGTGAGGCACATATTATTACTGTTAGTGCATCTTGTTTCAGTCCAAGACGTGTCTTCTCTCTTTATAGATACTATGTTTTGGTTGGACACTTTTTAGCATGTTAAAATTGGTAAGCATATATTAGTTACTTCTATATTGAAAAACTGGTTTTCTAGTCTTCCGATATGTGACCTGAGTTTTTTTTTTTTTTTTCTTTTTTTTAGAGACCTCAGTTGGCATATAGACAGAAGAGTGCACAAAGCCCGAAAACAGATTTGTACGTTTGGCATTGGCATGGGTGTTTGTTTTCGAAAGCGGGCTAGAATACATGGCCATTGGGTACTTAAAAAAAGACCATACCATGCACTTTCTCCTAAAGCCCAGAGATCAATTTTGAAAAACCTATGGACTGACATACCCCAAATCTGGGCATGGCTTCTGTGCATAAATATAAATGGGTGTGATGCAATTAGCATATCGTTTATTTTTTAAGTCCATTGGACTTTGAGGGAACTCATGTTATATGGGAATATTTGTGTTGATTATGTAGTAATAAATATATTGTATCTAGCTGATTTTATGTTGATATATACTTGAATTTTTTTATTTTTTTTTTAGGTCAAAATTTGACATGTACAAGACAGTAAACTGAAATGCTAGTAGTAGTGATGAACAATTTTAATGTGTTGGTGTGTATCATGTTGGTATTTCCAAGTTAAAATTTGTGGCCATATTCAAGTTTATAGTTAAGTTGTTCACACATGATTCTTGCACTTCTTATGCTGGTGGTTAATTATTTTGAAGTTGGTTGTAAAAGAAGACATTGGTCCATGCTAACTACATCTTATCTAAATTTGTGAAAGGCACCAATTGAACAAAGTTGGTTCAAAACCCAGAACTTATGAATTGTTATGGTTAGGCACCAAGCCTACTGACAATAAGAAGGTTTTAAAATTATGTTTTCATGACTGAATTTGTTTGGCACTCATTGGGTATTATTGAGAGTAGTACTTTATATGTTCTGCTTATTATGTTAATTTATTTATCATTCTAGAAAGAGTATGCGGGTATGCCATGAGATTTCTTGTTTAAAGTGGAAATTATTATCTCCTGATTGTTTCTTTTACTTTCACCGGTGAGATATGTAAATTTATTAGATTATAAGCATTTTGGAACTTGAAACACTGGTTGCCTTTTCTTTCACAAGAAAGAAGTCAGTGAATTAATAACACAATAAATATTACATAGAGAATTTATCGAGCAAGTTTTGATGACAAACCTTTTAAAAAGAGCATTGCATCCTTGAGTTTCTACTTATTGGATTATATCCACGTTACAATGGATAAGTATCATTAAATTGGTTGCTAGTATTGCTTGAATGACTATAATAACGGCCATGCCGTTGTTTTTGTTATTGCACTTTTAATTGGAAGATGTAATTTTACATGGTTTTGATGTGACTTCTTCTACATGACCATTGATAAGTTAAATGTATCACTTAATCCTGGTTGGATGTTGTGGCTCATTGCTTTTGTTTAAGGGTCATGTATACTTAGTGTCTTTACGATGTGAGTGGAAAGGTGCAATGAATCAAGGATCTTGTTGGATTGTGTGTTGTAATTGATGGCAAATGGACCAACTTTGATGAGAGATAATGTGTGTGAACCCCACTGGTGATATGAATAACACTCACATAGAAAATATACTGATAGAAAGAGGAGAAGAAAATGGAGAGAGAGTGCATTGATGGTATAATAGGAGGAGAGAGAAATGTGGGTGGGACCCACTGAGTTGGTGGCAGCACCTGGTTGCAGGCCACGCAAGCACAGTAGCAACCAGCACCGCAGCGAAGGCCGCAAGGCAACCGAGGGCAGCAACAGCAGCCATCCCCACAGCCAAGGCCGCAAGGCAGCCGAAGCCAGCAGCCAAGGCCACAAAGCAGCCGAGGCCAGCAGCAGCAGCCAGCCCTGCAGCAAAGGCCACAAGGCAACTCGCAAGCAAGCCCGCCAGCAGCAGCCATCGCATGCCCATAGGCCCGGGCGCATGCATGCCCCTTATCTGTTCGATGAAATGCAGGGGGAGAGAAAACCCTACTGGAACTCTCCCCCTCAGTATCACCTTCGTACAATAAATGGTTACAGAGGCCATTGTATAAAATCTCAGGGGCATTTTCAGTATCTAATGGATGAATTAGATAGAGATCTATGGTGAAAATGAGCCACATAAGCATGATTCGAATATAACGGCTACAGAAGAGGCAGGCTATGGTGTATATCGGCGGTCAAGTTTTGATTCTCCCATGAGCCTCACAATTGGCTGGACTCAATTTATTTGAGTGGTCCACGATGCTTGTAGTTCTCACCGTGAACCAGTGCAAAACGCATACGTAGTGTATTACGGTCGATCCAGTTAATCCCGATCGCTGACAGACGCGATGAAGGAGATTTGACAAACATCTTCTCATCCCGCCTTTTCTAATCAATCCGACGGCTCTATTAGAAGATTCTCTGAGGGCCCAATTAGATCTTGACAGCGCCGCTGACATGTTAGTGGGCGCCGATTCCTTTCAGAGAGGAAAAGTGGCAAAATATTCCATTTGGACTATTTTCATTGGCCTAACTTCAATCGATCATAACTTGATGATCTGATATCCAAGTCGGACCTTTCAAATTACGTCTCTTTGTTTTTGAATGCTCTACCTATTGGGAATCATTTGGGGACAAAGAACTACGAAGAAGCTTTGGTTTTGGGTAAAAACTCCCACTTGAAGGTGTGGTGTGGGTTGAAAGCCTTAATTCTAATCACCAACCTTCCATGGATTCAATGGGGTTCTATTAATCTTTAATAAAGAACTTGAATGAGTGTTTGTGAGTAATGGATATTGTTTGATGCTCCAAGAAGAACTACAATGGTATTTGGTATGTTTTCAATGCATTGAAAGTGTTGAATGGTGGTTTGCCATTTAAAAAGAGCCGTGAGAGCTTGAGTGAGCCTATGAAGAGCTAGAAGATGTGTTGAAGTTATTGTAAGCACCTCATTTTTTCCATCCCCAGTTGAACAAAATCTTACTGGAGTGTAAACAACAAAGTGGGAGAGATGAGAGAAAGTTTGAAAAGTACAGGGGAGGCGAGTGAAACTCTCTAAAAAATGATAGTCAATCAGCCCCGGTAGTGCTCTCTATATTCTTTTGAGAAGAGCTGAAATGGTCCCTAGTGTCTAGGAGCCTAAGTGAACACATATGGCAGGTTGGTGGATCTCAATACAAGGTTTAAATTTTGGTTGAGACTTAGACACGGTTTTTGTTGGGCCCCACAGTAAGGAAATGTGTTGCAACCTGCATGGATGCGTAGGTTTTAGAAATACCTTCGAAATGAGATCAAAATTGCTCAATTCCGATGTCAAACGAAGAATATATGACAATTTTAGTCTAAGGAAAGAATAAGAGTATTTTCTGATGATTTATAATATCCAAGGGCTTGCATGTAAATTATTGTAAGTTTAATTATTTAAACTTTATCTTCTCATATCTCGCTCATCTGATGTCCAAATAATGTGATTCCAGTACCATTATTCCTCATTTTTTGTGCTCTACAAAGTGAACGTAGAAAATCTGGAGCAGAGGTCTTCGAATGATCCTATACGGAGTCACAAGCCGATATGCCCGCTTAAACTTCAATTCCTCATAATTTTATTATCCGACTTTCAAATCAAGTGATTCAAGTCTCAATATGTTCTTTTTTTTAGTGCTCTATAAAGTGGACTTAAAGGATTTGAGACAGAGATCTCCGAGGCATCCCATGCAGAGTTGCTAGCCGAATTATCGTTAATTGGTCTGCTTAAACTTCAGAAATTCATAAGTTGACAATTTTACGTCCAAATGAGGTGATTCAAACTCCAATATTTCTCATTTTTAGTGCTCTACAAAGTGGAAGTGAAGAATTTGGGGCAGAAGTTTTCGAGGCATCCCGTGCAGAGTTGCTAGTCGAATTATCATGAATTGGTCTATTTAAACTTCAGAAATTCATAAGTTGCCCATTTTACATCCAAATGAGGAATGAGGTGATTCAAGCTCCACCATTCCTCATTTTTAGTGTTCTACAAAATGAACATAGAAAATTTAGGGTAGAGGCTGTCGAAAAATTCTATGCAGAATGGCGGTGGGTCCATGAAATGATAGAGAGAGAAAAATCAATCTTGGCCCAACCCAGCTCAACCCATATCAGTTTAATTTAATCAACTCATGTCGGTCCAACCCAATCAAATCAGTCCGGCTCAGTCAACCTTGAACAAGTTAGTCCGAACCAAACCAGTTCATTCCATATACGTGTACATTGTATAGTATATTATATAGTATGTTATATGATTTTTATATTACATATTATATTATTATATTTATGTATATATATGGTACGTGTGTGCATGCTGGCCATCAGGTTTGGAAAGAATTGAAAGGATCCAGTGAGAGCTGATTTATGGAAAGAGAATAAAGAAAAAAAAAATAAAAGGAAAGATGAGGGAAGAGAATCCGAGAGAGTGAGATTGGAAAGAGAGAGAAACGGACAGAAAAGGAAAGAATAGAAAGAGGGAGCCGAGATGATTGAAAAAAGAATAGGAAATAAAAAAATCAGAAAAAAAAAGTAAAGAATTAGGGGAGCCGATGATAGAGATTGGAAAAAAAAGGAAAAATAGAAAAGGAAAGAAAGAGGAGAGAAATCCGAAAGAGAAAAAAAGAAAGGGAAACGTGAGTGGAGAAGGATTAAAGAGAAAAAAAAACAGAAAAAGGGAGACTGACAAAAGAAGAGGAAGGGGGCTGCAGAGCAAAACCCAAGGGAGAATGAAGGAAGACCGATTGGGAGTAGAAGAGGCAAAAAAAAAAAAAAGGAGAAATCTGAAAAGGGAGGAGAGGAATTCAAGAGAGCGATTCAGAGGAAGAAGCTTGAGAGAAAGAGCTATGGAAGTGGAAGATAGACAAAAAAAAAAGAGGCAGGAGAAGAAGAAGAAGTAAAGAGAAGAGGTAAGGATTTTACTCATCTGCTACTGGAATCATCTCCATTACCGCAGCATACCTGTCCACCCACTCACCCTACTGCCCATGCACCCATCCACCTCCTTTGCAATCTTCTTAACACCTAAACCTTGCCCAAGCCACCTGGCCATGCAACACTTAAACCCACTGTGAACCACTATACAGCTATACCATTCCTGCAACCTAACGACACCATAATAGACCTACAGACATCACTAACCGAAACCCAGCCACGGCCAGGCAGCTTGCTACCTTCTGCAGTACCAATTTCATCCAGCAGCACCTGATCGAACCCTCATCACTTGCAGCCCTCAACCACCCTCTATCACCAATTCAATCCGTCTCCCAACCTGATCCGACCATGGCTTGAACGTTTTGTAATTGATCCAACCATGCTAAATTTAATGTGTTTGGATCATACCATGCTTGAATGTCATATAATTGATCTCAATGGATGCTTGATTTTTTATCCCATGGCATTGCGAAAATTAAATAAAATTGATCCGATCATATGAATTTTGATGAAATTGAAATTGATCCGGTCATATGAATTTTAATGAAATTGAAATTAATCCGAATATAGCATTATGATAAAATTGATCGATTGTGAAAATTGAATGAAATTGATCCGACTGTGGAATTTTTATGAATTGGTCCGATTGTGGAATTTTTATGAAATTAGTCTGATCGATTGTGATGAAATTGAAATTGATCCGATCATATGGAATTTTTATGGAATTGATCCGATCATATGCTTGGAATGATATGATTAAAATTGAACCATATGATTGAGAATTTTTACATGATTAAATCTTGACCATTGATCTTGGAATTTGATGTAATTAAAATCTAGTCATTGTTCTAGAGTTCCTAATATGATTAATTTTGAACCATTGGAATATTGATTTTTATTTGGATCATGAGAGAATATTAATTGTGAGTCATTGGAAGGTTAATTTTGATTTGGATCTTATAATGAAATAAATCTAGCCATTGATCATATTGTGCTTTAGAAGAATTTGAGACCATTAGATCTTGATCATGAGCATCTTATTTGAATCTGAACCATTAGATTGATCATGAGTGATATAAATGAACCTAGATCATTGGATTGTCTTGATGATTGATGTAAGGAATTTGAATGGATAGATTATCATTTGGATGAATATGAACCGTTGAATCTTGAATATGAATGATTTAAAGAATTTGAGTCATTAGATTATCATTTGGAATGATATGAGCCCTTGGATCTTTGTTGTGAGTGATTTTGAGTGATCTGAATGATTGGATTACCATCTTGAGTGATTTGAACCTTTAGATTACCTTTTTGAGTGATTTAATTAAATTTGAACCATTGAATTGACTTCATGGATGTTTTAATTGAATCTGAACCATCAATCAAATATGATCTTGACAACATTGATGATGGTCGATTACATCAAATCTGAGTAGTCGATCAAATATGATCTTGGTCACATTGTTGATGATCGATGTTTGATCAATACTCTCATATGTTTGTTGTTATATTTGAGATGACATGCTTTATTTCTATATTTGAAATGATATTGTTATTATTTGCCATATTTGAATGATACATATTATTGGGAATAATTTAATTTCTGCAATTGTCATATCTGTACACCTAGAAGACATATAGGTGTGGGGACGTGCATGTAGGCACCCACATTCACGGGAAGGGTAAGAATGAAAGTGAAAAATTTTAATCAAGAGATATGAAACCTAGTCCAACAAATGCCAAATTAGGGGTTTAGGTCAAGGGTAGCTTAGGACGATCCCTACCCCTTAGCTCATTCTCCCCTAGGATATAGAAAACTCGATAGGTGTGATGTGAATCAAACCATAGAGCATTTAGGTTCCACACCCTGATATTAAAAGAAGAACATGAATGATTGAATCCACTTTTCAAACTACGCGGATCCTGATTCTTAAGGAAGCACCCTAAGATACGTAAGCAGTTTGGTGAGATTTCCAAACATGATTCCACACCATGATCTTGAAAAAATATACACATGGATGAATTGAATGCACATTCCGAACTATGTGGATCCTGATTCATACGGCAGCACCCTAAGATACGTAGGCAATTTGATGAGACACCCAAACACGGTTCCACATTTCAATCTGTATAGACTAATCTTAATAGGCTTCCTAAACCAAGGTAGAGTACACTTGAGTGGTTTTAGGATAATAAATTTTAGTCTTCCTTAGACCAAGGTAGAGTACACCTGAGTGATTTTAGATTAGCAAATTTTAGTATTCCTTAGACCAAGGTAAAGTACACCTGAGTGATTTTAGGATAATAAATTCTAGTCTTCCTTAGACCAAGGTGGTAGAGTACACCCTTAGACCAAGGTGGTAGAGTACACCTGAGTGGTTTTAGGTTAGCAAATTTTAGTATTCCATAGACCAAGGTAGAGTACACCTGAGTGGTTTTAGGATAATGAATTCTAGTCTTCTTTAGACCAAGGTAGAGTACACCTGAGTGGTTTTAGGTTAGCAAATCTTAGTCTTCCTAAACTGAGGTAGAGTACACCTGAGCAGTTTTAGACTAACCATCTAGGCTTCCTAAAAACCGAGGTAGAGTACACACCTGAGCGGTTTTAGCCATCCCTTTTGTCTTCCTGGACCAAGGTAGAGTACACCTGAGTGGCCTTAGACATACCTTTTAGTCTTCTTAAATCAAGGTAGAGTACACCTGAGTGATCTTAGAATACTATCCATTTTAGCCTTCTTAGATCAAGGTAGAGTACACTTAAGTGATCTTAGAATACTATCCATTTTTGTCTTCCTAGACCAAGGTAGAGTACACCTAAGTGGTCTTAGACATATCATTTTAGCCTTCTTAAATCAAGGTAGAGTACACCTGAGTGATCTTAGAATACTATCTATTTTACCCTTCTTAGATCAAGGTAGAGTACACCTGAGTAATCTTAGAATACTATCCATTTTTGTCTTCCTAGACCAAGTTAGAGTACACCTGAGTGGTCTTAGACATATCATTTTAGCCTTCTTAGATCGAGGTAGAGTACACCTGAGTGGTCTTATAATACTATCCATTTTAGCCTTCCTAAACCAAGGTTGAGTACACCTGAGTGGTTCTAGGAAATCCATGTCTACAACCCATCACAACGAATTACGTTGTACCTGATTTTCACGACCTCTGAAATACGTAGGCAACTTGGAGGACCTTTCCAAGTACGGTATCAAATCTTAGAATCCTTAGGTCCTCCATATCATTTCCATATCCATTTTATATCCATATTCACTTCGACCCACATAGGCTATCTCTAGATTCAATCTCAATCATCATCAAGCATAAACTTCAACTTGAACAATTCAATCTAAGAAAGCTTAATCATAAATCACATCCATAAACCTTAATTACATTCCATTCGAACTACATTATGGACTTGATTTTTAGGACTGGAATACGTAGGCAATTTGAGATGTCTTAGATGTCTCAGATTCAGTCCATCACCAAACCATCTTCGATTCGGTGCACTGTATATTATTTTGTTTGTTTATTTATTTTTTAGAACATGTTTAGCTAAACCTAGGTTAGAAGAACTTAACAACTTGGCATAGGATCCCCCATGAGCCCTAGTCATCATCCATTGACCATGAATAGTCAGAACAATAGAGTCTAAGGAAAGTAGAATCACATAGGAGGCCGATTTTTGGATCGGACAGCTTTGGGTGCCTAACACCTTACCAAACTATACCTTGAACGCTTACCCATTCTCTGATAGACCAAAACCAAGATATTGGGTCAAATGAGTCAATAGAAGATTTTTCTTATGATGAGATTACATTTTCATAGGTCCTAGACCTTAATCTAGGTGGCGACTCCAAATCACATTTACCATCCATTGGAGATGAGTGGAAGAGACGAACTTTGTCCTCACAGTTATATTGAAGAGAGAAAAGTCTTTTAGAAGGGAAGGTGTGTTGCGATGAACGCTAGACTGAGTATTAGCTTTCAATAAGAGAGGTGTAAGCTTGGTTGTGGAGAAAGAGTATGGAAGAAAGCAAGGGAGGCTCATTGTGTGTAAGACCCATACTCCACTAATCCGGTCTAACCGTGTCGTGTCAGGTCTTCCCATTATTGCTGGATCAAGTGGACCAACCGTGCAAAGATGGACCACAAGACTAGGTATGAGAATCGACTCAAAAACACTTAGAATCAAGTGTATGGTTGACTACCTGGGTAGGTATGGTCGACCATACGGTAAGAAATAAAAACCATACAAATAGTGACCGTACGATCGATGTTTTTGAGCGTATGGTCGACGGATTATCCGACCGTACCATCCAACCGTACGACCCCAAAACCAGACTCCGAGTAGGAAACTTTCCAAATTCAGGGGGGGATCTCTTTCCTAATATTAGAGAACTCTATATGGAAGGTTTCTCTCTATATAAAGGATGTCCCTCAACCATTTTTTACTCTTTTAGAACATTAGCAAACCCTAAAGGAAGAAAAGGAAGAGAAGGAGAAGGAGAGAAAACTAAGGAGAAGGCTGAGAGAAGAGTTTTACTAACTCCCTGCAACAAGTAAGGTATGAACCTTATCTCTGTAGCCTTGAACATCAAGATGAGAAGTCTCTAGTGTAAATTGTAATATCAAACCCAATGTAAAGATTCAATTATGGGATTCTCTTAGCAAACCTCAAGAGGAGACCATAGAGAATGGATTAGAGTAATCAGTTGATTAAACTAAGAGAATGGACCTTAGAATGATCATTAGGAAGGACCCTACTGAGGAGCCAAGAGGAAGAGTTTGGATTAAAGTAGGTTCTGATAAGTAATCGTATGGTAGCAGCTACGGTCAACCATAGATCGACCATAGGATGACCATAGTGTCGACCATAGTTATTTGGGAAGAATTCAGGAAACGTATGGTCGTAGGGTATGGTCGCATATAGTGCTACCGTAGGGTATCGGTCGTACGTGGTAAGGTTAACACAGCATGTGACCATAGGGCCTATCAGACACCTACTAGTGATCTGTTTTGATTTTCAACCACTGTAACACATTACACATGAATCCTAACTTAAATTTATACAACTTTGAGGTCATTAAATTGATTCAAAGAGAATTACAAGGTTTGAAAGGAGATCAAGTTTTACTTACAGGTGAGGGAACGAGACCTAACTAATTGGATAATAATAAATTATTATTTTATTGAGTCCAATGCCATGATTGATTCTAGAAAAAATTTCATCTACACCCCATCAAAGATCGTTAACATCATCTACACCCATAAGAATGCCGAAACATCACCTAGGTCCACTTAACTAACAAAAATCACTAGATTTATTGAAATACAATTTTACCCCTTAGATAAAATTTTAAAAAAGAAAATTTATGTTCATTTACGAATTTAGCCTTCAAATGTTACGTATCCCTGCTGCGAAATTTCACTCTTTCTCTCGGGTTCATTCTCACTCAAGCCCTAGTCTCCTCTACGTTGAGAAGAGCTCCCAAATCACCCAAGCATGCTCCCTGCTCCGACGGCAGCATCCCACTCCGTAATCACCCAAGCCTGATCCCTCTGCGTTGAGAAGAGGTCCCGAATCACCCAACCTGCTCCGGGTTCGTTAAGAAGAGCTCCCAAACAGATCTGCCATCCATTGAGAAGAGCTCCCAACCTGGTATGTTTAGCTATCTTATCTTCTTTTTCTTCTTCTTCTTCTCTCATTGTTTGATTTTGGTTTCGTTATTTGTATTATCAATGTATCTTGTAATGCTTGAGTGAATGTGAAAAGGGTTTTTTTTTCCTTTTTTTTTTTTCTTTTTTTGAATCATATACGTTTGATGTTCTTTTTCGAGGGTTTGTTCCTGAATGCGTTTATTTTTTCTTCTCTGAATGAATGCCAAGAGGGTTCTACTTGAACTTCTTCTTCTTCTCACCCTTCTTTCTTCGAGGGTTTGTTCCTGAATAAGTTTATGTCTCTAAATGAACTACATGAACTTCTTCTTTCCCTTCTTTCTTCAAGGGTTTGTTCCTGAACAAATTTATTTCTCTGAATGAATGTGAAGAGGTTTATTTAACCAT
This sequence comes from Protea cynaroides, assembly GCA_028583415.1. Classification (NCBI taxonomy): domain Eukaryota; kingdom Viridiplantae; phylum Streptophyta; class Magnoliopsida; order Proteales; family Proteaceae; genus Protea; species Protea cynaroides. Next base: position 26,387,818 of record CM053271.1, read on the forward strand.
GTATGAGATTTAGGAATTTTTTTTTTTTGTGGGTATCAGTGATTCACTCTGGTTTGGGTTTGGTTTATAAAATAAAAAAGTAAAAACCCTGATTTTGATAGTGATCACTCGAATTCAGCATCGGACAACAATAGGACAACCGGCTTTCCTTCCAATGTGATTTTGTTTTCCTTTTCTTGATTTTGTGTGAGGCCACTGTCCAGTTGGAAATAATCGAACATGAAAGAGAAATATGGTTATCAATTTGCTTATTCTCCCTCTTTTTAATCTTGATTCATTACATGGGTTTTGATCAACTGAACTGTTGACTAATGTAATTGCATTTTGTTTAGAAGGAATATGGATCCTAAATGTGAAAATTGTGCTGCTATACTTGTCATACGTAGAACAAGTAAGGGAATTAATTTTGGGAATGTATTATAATTGCTAAATTTGTCAAAAGTTTGTAATGTGGGTAGAGCATTTGAAACTATGTTCATGTGGAGGTGGGCATTGCAAGGTGAGAACGGCCAAAACGGCAGCAAACAATGAACGATAATTTTGGTGTTGTCCACATTCCACAGGGGTGAGTGTTATTATAGTTTCCCTTTTTAAGTAGTAGGTGGGGGTCTAATCATTGTCATATGGATGTAAGTCGTTCTAATATGAGGTTTTGTATAATTGTCGTGTAGGTGGATAATCCTGGATGTGGGATGTTCCAATGGATAGAGAGAATGGAATGCTTTCAAGGAATGGGGACCGATACTCCAATTAGTCAAGGTACGAAGACCGATCGAGGGGAATGCTCATAGGAGAGAGGTGAAAGCTCACATACCCAGACAGATGCTGGTAGAAGTACTTCCTCGAATTATTTGAGAGGGTACTTAAGAGGAGCAATTAGAGCTCATGGGCAAAGTTCTAAGACGTTTGAAGACCTCCTCGATGTGGTGGAGAAGCTAGATCTGAAGAATCCTAATGAGAGAGTCACTTAGTGATAGGTTGATTGTATGTTGTATTATAAAACAATGACTCTAATGGTTTTGAGATGATTCTCATTTGATTTTTGCAAATATCAACCACTATATGGGAATCAATATCTTTCAACATGGAATCCATAACAAAGTCAAAGAGGAGAGAGAGAGAGAGAGAGAGAGAGAGAGAGAGAGAGAGAGAGAGAGAGAGAGAGAGAGAGAGAGAGAGAGAGAGAGAGAGAGAGAGAGAGAGAGAGAGAGAGAGAGAGAGGGTATGTGGAGGAATCCATCCCCTCCAGAATTGGTAAAAAAGAAATAGAGAATGGTTATTATGCAAGATCATGGATGGCCCTCTAATCTTACATTTAGGTATGCAAAATGGATTTTTTTTAATCAATCTAAAGGTTAAAAATATAAAAGTACACATGTGTTCTTGGATATAAAATAGTTTATCAAAAAAATAAAATTATAATTTCATTTTCACGTAACAACCTCTGGTTAATACAGAATCTTCAATAAAATCCTTTATACAAAAGTTTCTTATCGAGTGTTTGGAAATCCTTGAGAAAAGCTCATCATCTGCCTACTACTTTACCAAAACCCCATAAGAACGCATAAGAACAAATACAAAAGGAGGGGAAAAGATAGAAAATAAAGTCACCATCTCTTTAAATTTTGACTGGAACATAAAAAAAACCAGGATAGTTGGATGGTGACTAAAGAAACTTCATGGCTGCATATCAAACCCAATTAATCTTCTCTAGATTCTGGCTGAATGAATCTAGATGTTCCAACAATTACTACTCCGGTTCTTCCCACCCATAGAGCTTGGTCCAGGTCCAACCCAATACATACATCAGTTGGTCCATGAAACTGAAACTCTAGCTGGTTTCCTACTTCTGTTGTGTTTCTTACTCTAAATCAGTTGCTACTACTACTGCATCAGCATTAGCTTCATTGTTTTCTCTTAGCAGTGAAAACAAAAACTGAACAAAAGAGAAATAAAAACTCCAACAGGTTTCCCTAAAACAAAAACTCCAACAATCATCCTTGAAACAAAAACTCCAACATTTTCTTTTATTTCTACAGATAATCAAAATTGGTAGAAGCAGATCACTCCTTTCTAATGATGATAAAGCATATAAACAGTTGTACTACACATCATTTAAACACGACAGATACGACTAAAAACCAGTCAAGAGGAAAGATGCTAAGTTATATGAACTGAACAATATTAAGTCCAAAATATTCCAAATTAAGTTTCTTTATAACTATTTCACTATGTGATCCTAATAGCCAACTAGCATGAACTGAAGACAGTAGTTCTACTTTTCCTTGGAATGAAAGAAACAGGAAACACATCTCAACGGCATGACCATATCAGTTCACTCAAGTTACATCCCTTCCATCATCATCTCTGAAGAATTACTGAAGACGACAAGAGCTGGAACCTCAGATTAGAAGTAAAAAAGAAGGCTAAGCTTTTGCATGCGATGAAAATTTCTTATGTGCTTCTCCCCAAGCTTTCCTGAAGTTTTCAGCCCTCTCAGACATTCTTCTCTTTGTTGTTGCTTGTCTACTTAGTAGTATAGATGTCCTAGATGATTGTGATCTTGTTTGCATTTGTGATCTAGCAGGTCGATCTTGTATTTTGTTTTACATAATCACAAATAAGGATTATTGGTAGCAAAAAAAAAAAAAAAAAAACATAGCACTGGGATTTTTACGTAAGTAGAGATGATACTTGTGTAGTGGATTCTCTTCCTTGACTAGCAGCTTCTTCTTGAGAAGTATCTTCTTGTCTTGTTCTTCTTCTTTTCTACATAATCATATTGATGAAGTATATTAGTAGCAAAAAAATAGTCCCGAAATTTTTACTGCTGTGGAAGAGACAGCAGCAAAAGCACTAGTCTTCGTTGATCACCTACCAGCAGGGGAAGCTGCATAGGTGTAAGCTTAGATGATACCTGTGTAGTGGATCCTCCTTCTTCTGCAGCACCTTGTTCCTCTGAAGAACCTTCCTGTCTTTTTCTTGTTTTTCTCTACATAATTATATTTAGAGAATGATTAATAGCAATAAAATTTATTGTCAAGTCGGCATAGGAATAGAGGCTACCTGTGTTTCCTGTTGAGAAGAACCTTGTTGTAGAGAAGCATCATGTTGAGAAGCACCTTGTCGAAAAGCATCATTCTTTTTCTTCCTGCAGGACCTAGCGTTGTGACCAATTATTTGGCAATAGGAACAATTGATAGTAGCATTTCTCTTTCGAAACTCAGAAGCTGGGTCATCTTCAGCTGCTCTCCTCCTCTTTATGCTTGGCCTATCGGCTCTCCTTCTATGTTTGGGTGGCTGCACTATAGGCTCATGTTCATTGATCATAATAGTGTCCAACCCAGACATAGCATGAATGAACTCAGAGTAGGAAAGCATAAATTTTTGAATGAAAAAAAATGAGGAAACATGATCCTCCACATTACCCCTCATGAAAAGGACTGCAGCTACAACATGCTTACAGGGTACCCCGGTAACTTCCCATACAGCACACTCACATGTTTTCTTCTTTATATCTACTACATGCCTACTGTGCCCGTCATTGATCTCAAACTCTTTTGGTCCACGAGACATCACATGACAACTCCTAGATGCGTCCTGAGTAGACACTAATTTCTTCAATACAGTAGGTATTATCCTCCCATTGAAATCACAACCCTTTTTGTACCTATCTTGCATCCTCTTTATAAGTTTTATTCTGAGTTCATCAATCAAAGTCAAAATAGGGTTACCTCTAAAGGGTTGTATCAAATTATTAAAACACTCTGACATGTTGTTAGTGATATGGTCACTAACAATCATGTGGTCAAATGCGTGTCTAGCCCAAGTTGACACAGGATTTCTCATCATCCATTGATATGCTTCTCTTTTAGTTGCTCTTATCTCTTGCATTATTTTGTTGAACTCAGAGGCATTATATGCCTTGCATGCTATCCAGAACAATCTTCTCAAAAGTAAGCCAGGAAATTTCTTCTGAAAGTTGCTGTATAGATGTCTACAGCATAATCTTTGGTTTGCAAATGAAAATAATTCTGTAATAGCCTCAGATAAGCCCTATAACAATGCAAACAAAAAAAATCATGATAAGAAAAAAATGCATTGGAACTTCAACTTAACTATCCAAGAAGCAAAGAAACATGATAAGAAAAAAAATCACATTACCTTTTGTTTGTCTGACATGAAAGTCAGATGATGTCCAGCAAGGTCATATGATAGTGCCTCTGAAAGAGCTCTCAGAAACCATGTCCAAGAGTCTTTGTTTTCATTTTCCACTACACTGAAGGCAATTGGAAAGAGGCCATTATTGACATCCATACTTGTAGCTGCTAGTAGAATTCCTTGATAACTGCCTTTCAAATGACAGTCATCAATGCCAATAAATGGCCTGCATCCTTTCAAAAACCCTTGTTTGCAGACATCAAAACAGACAAACAACCTTTTGAAAATTGGTTTTAGAGTTGTTGCTGAGGTCTCCTCATACTGTAACTTGAACATACTACCTAGATTCCTCTCTAACAACATCTGACCATATCTAGGCAGCTTCGCATATGATTGTCTCTGAGTAGTCAAATTCTCTTGCTTGGCAACTAACCTTGCCCTATACAACTGTTGATTTGAAGGCTTTATACCATACCTTGCCAGTAAAGCAGCCTTCATGCTTTCATTCTTCATGTCAGGGTCTGCTCTCAACCTATTGGCTAGCTTTGTGGCAATCCAAATTGAGTTGGCATTTTTGTTGGTTAACTCCCTTCCAAAAGTATGGTCTGTATAACATTTTCTGACCACAAAAGTGTCCCCATCTATTCCCACAGTTGCATGGATTATCCAAGGACATCCATCTTTGGCACAAATCACTGTTACCCTCTTCCTATCATTTTTTAGTCTAATTATCTCTATGCCCTGTTGAATGAAAAAATCTTTTAGAACTTTCCTGAAAGAGGCGACATTTTCATAGACATTCCTTCATTTAATTTATACCCTTCTAACATCATCTATGTCTACCTCATCATCCCTGACAGTACTTTCTTCTGGAAAATCTGCTTCAACATCAGAAAAGTCCATCTCCTCAAGATCCTCTTTCTCATACTCTACATCTCTATCTCCTTCAGACTGACTACTATCTTCCAGATTGAGGTCCCAGTTGTCATCCAATGGGTCATCCTCACTATCACTCTCAATAGCTAGTTCTTTTCCCTTCTTTCTACAGCCACTCGCGCCGGTTCGAGTGAGTGGGAGGTGCACTTGTACTAGTGTCCCCTTCTCTTTTCATCACATGCATAGTGCCAGGAGTACTTGTTGCTGTGGACACTATTTCCTCCACAGGAAAAATGGGGGGTGATGCAATTGGAGGCCTGCATCACCCACATTTACTCCATAAACTTCCAACAACATGGCTCTACCCTGTTCTTTAAATATCTTCACCAGTTCTAAGACATCAGCATCAAATTTGACTTCGTAGTACCCACGATTGGGCATCTCTGCCCTCACTGAGAAGCTGATAGATCTGCCATCTGGAATAGCTTATAGAACCGTGCAATATGTTGTGTGGACTATGTCAATCCAGCTGATACAGTCTTCATCAACCATTTTGATTTCCAACTCATCTTTGTACTGATAATATATACTGAATTTTTCTTCCATGTTCAAAAATATGTTTACAAGATGAAAAAAAAATCAATTACACCATAAGAACAGAAAAGATATGAACAGATCCAATGGAAAAATAGATCCAATGGAATATATTTGATTGAGTACTGGTCATGTCCAAAACAGATCCAATGGAAAAACGATACTTGTTCGATCCTTACTAAAATAAACTGAGATCAGAGATCGACCAAGTCTAAAATTGATACAAACTGACCAATCCAACTGATCCAATATGAACCATGATTCCAATGACCAATTTCAAGCAAATCCCAGAAGGAACAAGACAAAATGGGGCAAATTATAAAGTGAGAATTGCCAAGTTGGTCTACAGTCTCAGAGAAAAAAATCCAAAAATGAAGGCCTACGTACCTGATCTTCCAATTATATAAGTCAAATAATCTATAGCTCCTCTCTCTCTTTCTATTGTGACCCACTATCAAGATTTTTGTTCTAGGTATTGGAACCAACCTGAGTGAAAAATATGTACTTTTACAAAGATGCAATTAATAAATTGCTCACCAGCAGACAAAAAGTAGTAGAACCAACCTGCAGACAATAAACAAAGAAATAAATAAAGAAAGAAAATAGTAGAAAATAAAAGGGCTTTGCAAAAAATGACACAAAGGATAAACACATTCACATACCCAGAGGTCGACAACGAAGGGCTATAGGGCTCACCTGTCGGCGGTCTAGGACCACTAGTACACTGTGGATGTAAAAGTGTAAATAAAAAATCAAGTTGTTCGATTCAATGTTTCTTCAATATAGTATATATAGACAAGGATATCGAATTAAAACTATTCGTCAATTTTTTCGCATTCCAAATTCAACTATCAAGTTAAGGTTTGGGTTTCGTTTCATATCCCATGAAATATTGGGAAAAAACTATCCCCCTGGTAGTCGAAGAAGAAGAATTTATGGGGAAGAGGGGATTGAATGAAAAATGAGTGGTTTCATACCTAATGAAGAAGAAGTTATGGGAAATAGTGGTTTCATGTCGGTCTTCATCATCCTCGTCTAGTAGAGGTAGGGTTGCAGAGGATTGCCCGATTTAGCTACCTTTGTTGCAGTAATAACTGTGGTCGAGGAAGATGAAGGCACCGTTGATGGCAAAGAAGAAAAATCTCAAGTTCGTAGTTGTCGTCCTCGTCGAGTAGAGGTAGGTTTTCGTCCTTGTCGTCCTCGTCGAGAAGAAAAATCTCAAGTTCTATTACTGTTTCACTTCTATTAGTGTTTCGAAGTGAAACAGTTCGAAATAGAGGAGGTTTCGAAACAAATATCAAAAGGGTATATTGGTCTTTTCAACCTACAAAAGGGGTATTCTCGTTCGTGAAAAATTCCAATCCACCTGACTTCAGCATCTAACGAGAATCAACTAACAGAGTGGACTTCTTTGATTACCACAGTTAAAGTTTTGGGGTGTAGATGATGTTTTGGCATTCTTATAGGTGTAGATGATGTTAACGATCTTTGATGGGGTATAGATGAAATTTTTTCTTGATTCTATGTTTGTATGCTTGTAATGTGCATCTCACATGTCATCTAATATTGTTGCTCATGCATATTGTTTTTATCTATTTGCTATCATGTTGATTGGTGATGCTAGGAATAGGAATGTAACTGTGTGTGTGTGTGTGTGTGTGTGTGTGTGTGTGTGTGTGTTTGTGGTTAGTGTACTGGATGTGAGTGGAGCATCAGGGGGAGGACGTGGCATTGTGGTCTTTGACCTAGTCATCGGACTCTAGCTCTATCTCTATTCAAGTCTTGCCCATTGACATCATCGTATCGTCATTACCTTAGTAGAACTATTATGTCGTAGGGCATCAGGGGAAGTGGTCTCAAACCGTGTGGTCTTTGACTCTATCGGGGGGCCTTAGCTCTATCTCTATGGATGTATTGAAAGATATTGTGTAAGACTCGTATCGTAATTGTCACACCCCAATTCTGATCCAACCAGAATGGTGTGAGTGAACCGTCATTGAACCAACGGTTCACACCAGGATCTCGAATAGGCCGTGTCCACTCATACAAACCATTACACATAACCACAATCAGAATATAAATAATACAGCGGAAGTCTTTAAAATAGAATGAACTGAGTATCTATTGATAAATTAAATAAATATCCAATTATTCAAATCCAAACCATAAATATAATACCATTACATCACTTTAATCCAACCAAAAATAATGAAAATAAATAAAAGTCAAATCAAAGGTACACGCAGAAAGGGCACTGGCATGAAGCGTCATGCTCGTCCCCTCCTGCCTGCACATCCAACGCAGCAACACCACCATAAGCCAGAGCGTTCATGTAGTCATCTACAGTGTAACCTGCATCAACATCTAAAAACATGTATATATACAAAGGGTGAGCTCACAACTTAGCTCAGTAAGACAATTAGACAGTTTCACAATATTATGCATGAGTAACAATCATTTTATGCTGTGGTCTGGTTTTAAGTTTGCAATGTGCTATAGAAAGGTTTGGTGGCCCCCGCACCTCTATACACGAGTGTGTGGCACCTCATGGATCACACCCCCATTGGCCCACATGCACCCATCATGGAATAGAGATAGAGCTAAGATACCCCCGTACCTCCCCTGATGCTCTACCCATACCAGTACCTAAGCCCCTACTGGCCAGGGCTCACAAACTGGGCTCGCAACTAACCAATCCTATATGTCATCAATGTATGCTCTATCCCAGCACAGCCGTCTACGACATAGAGATAGAGCTAAGGTATTCCCACACCTCCCCTGATGCTCTATCTGCAACTAACCCACTAGGATAGATACATAACGCAGTAGATCCTATCCCAACATAACTCCCTACGGCATAGAGATAGAGCTAAAGCATCGTGGACAAGCCAGCGTCGACCTCGGAGACCACAGTGCCACATAACCATGGCCAGGCCAGCATCAACATCGGAGACCACCGTACCACGACCTTCCCCTGATGCCCCACCCGTACCAAGCATGTTAAGACAGAATACTACAAAAGGTGCTAGTGTGAGGAGCGATCCCAGGCCCATGCCCCACTCCACACACTAACGAAAACAATCACATGCTTAACAATCACATCCTATCAATGCATGAACAGTAATAATAACTGAAATTAAAAGATGGCATGTGAATATGCACAAACATCACATCATATATAATCAGGTGATTAACATCGACTTACTGTCCATTAATTATTAGGTTTAGGTCATATTCCCTTACCTGACGCTCGTTTGTTAGCTTGCTCCACGTCGCAAGATCTAAACGGGAAGTCACAAAGTCCTACAATATTATTAGGGTTTCATTAGAATAGTTTTCTTAGGGTTTCATGTTGATCGGAAACCAACAAAGTCCAAAACCAGCCTTTCAGAGCTGACCGGTCGCAACATACCGGTTGCAGCTCTGTGAGCAACCTAGCAACAAGTATGGTCGACCGGTATGTCTCCGGAAGACCATACACTTGGTTTTTCCGACTCATTCGAGTCTAGTTTCGATGAATATCATCTCGGAACTCGAATCTAGGGTTTGACGGCAACTTAGGGTTTAATATCCAATTTAGGGTTATAGATCAATACCTACTTTGCATGGTATTGATCCACCCACACAACTATCCTAAAATCATAGGGTAAGAAGAATGATTAAAACACTTACCATTGACTGGCGTAATGTGAGCGTCGTCGAACGGTAATTGCGGCACCTCCTTTTTCTTCCTAGCTCCTTCTCCTTTCCAACCTCCTTCTCTTATCTAGGGTTTATGAGAGATAATGGAAAGGATTTGAGGAGGTTTAAGGTGTATTTATAGGCTAGAATTTGGGTTTAGTAACCCTATTAGAATTAAGAAGGTTCAGGCATTAGGGTTTAGGAAAATGGGACCCACAGAGATCCAGTTCTGGATCTCCGCACTCAGCTGCGCAGAGCTGACCGGTCGACCGGTACCATCGACCGGTCAACATAAAATGACGAATATTTGACCGTCTTTGATCCGATTTCGTACCTGTTTGCCATCCGCTCGTCCCGTCTGGCCCGGTGATGATCGGAAGACCTGCTACGACACAAAACCAAGGTTTAGACCGGGTTTACGGAGTGCGGGTCTTACAGTAATAACCGGTCTTACCACCTTGTATCAGGTCTTCCTATAATGGTCGGGCCAAGCGGACCAAGTGCGTGAAGAAACCACAAGGCTAGGTATGAAATTGAATTCAAAATCATCTAATTAGGAGCGTATGGTCACATACCTAAACAGGTGGGGTCGACCACACCTCAGAATAATGAGACCACAAGAGTCTAGGATGTGTGGTCGCATTTTTTGGATGTGTGGTCGACGGGTTCTACGACCCCACGTGCGACCACACGAAGTCAAACTGACTCCGTGATTAGGAAACCTTCTTAATCTAAAGGGGGCTCTTTCCTAATCTAAGTAGGACTCTATATGGAGGGTTTTTCTCTATATATAGGACGTCCCTTAGCCTCTTCCATTCTTTTAGAACTCAAACTGAAAGAAAGAGAAAGAGAAGAGGAAGAAGAGAAGGAGAATTGAAGAGGAAGACTAAGAGAAGAAAATTCAGAGAGAACTTTGACTCTTCAACATGTTTAAGGTATGAAAATATCCCCCACATCAGTTGAATGCCTAGAATAGATCATGGAGGAGATAGTGATTCACAATGAGATCCCAATCATAAAACCATGGATAAATTCTAAGAAATCCATGGAGGGAATCTATTAGGATGATAGATTATGTAAAAATATGAATTTTAAGCTATAGACCAATCATAGGAAGGATCATGATGATAAGCCAAGGAATCAAAACACGAAGGAATTGAGTTGAGAATGGAAAAGTCGACCATCACTCATGTGGTCGTAGTTTGATCTACCACACGAGGCACATATGATCGATCACATGCCCTCGGGAACGTTCTAGGGAGGGTGTGGTCGCATGTATGGTCGCATGATATGCGACTACACATATCGACCACACACCCTATGGTCGCAGAAACTAAGACCACAGGTGCAGCCACACCTGCGACCACTCAGCTTCTGGAAATCTGAATTGATGGAAATAAACTCTAATTTAAAATCTATAAATTTGTTAGGTTTTCAAGTGGTCTAAAAGTGATTTATAAAGCTTGGACGAGAAACAATCATCGACCAAAGTTGAGGGAACAAGACCTGAACTAATTGGCTAATAAAAAACTATTTTACTTATTGAGTCCAATGCCATGAATGATTCTATGCTTGTATGCTTGTAATGTGCATTTCACATGTCATCCAATATTCCTGCTATTACTGCTCATGCATATTTAATTCTATTTATTTATAACATGATGATGATGATGATGATGTTAGGAATAGACATGTGAATGTATGCGTGTGGTTAGTGTCACACCCCAATTTTGTACCATTCAGAATGGTGTGATGAACCGCTAATAAACCAACGGTTCAACCAGGATCTCTAATAGGCTATGTCCAATAAAAATAAAAATCATACCCATCCACAACTATAATCTGAATAAATATACAATAGCGGAAGTCTTATAGTAAATGAACTGAGAACTCTAACTGTAATAATCATAATTAAAATATTAAGTCATTGTTGTATCAACTGAGACATAAATAATAAAATATCAATTACATTCCTTTAATAATTCAAATGAAAAATCTAATCGAATACGCATGAGTTGCACTCGCATGAGGAGTCATGCGTATCCACTAAGTCTTCGGCTTCCATTGCAGCAACACGCACATACACCGAAGCACTCATATAATCTTCGATCGTAGTACCTGCATCATCAACTAAAAATATTCGACGTCGAGAGGGTGAGCACATATCATGGCTCAGTGAGCAAACAAAACAATGCAACAAACATATGCATGCATTCAATTCATATCTTTGGTCTGGTAAATAAGTTTACAATGTGCTATAGAAAGGATAGGTGGTCAAAGGTTACGTTTATTGACGCCGCACCTCTATACACGAGTGTGTGAAGCAGTCCAAAGGTAACTTTTATTGTCGTCCCACATGCACCCACCGTGGACAATGTACACGTAAATGTTACATTTATTGTTGTACCAGTTGCCCATACCAACACGTAAGCCCCTGCTGGCGAGGGCTCGTAAACTGGGCTCGCAAATAACCAATTCTAATGTCAATCAGTGTATCCAAGGCCTCACCCCAGCATCCCTCAATACGTCCATAGAGATAGGGCCAAGGCCCCCCGACAGAGTCAGAGACTAGACGGTCCGAGACCACCTCCCCTCATACCCTACGACGTAATAGTTCTGCTAAGGTAATGGCGATACGACGATGTCAGTAGACAAGACTTGAGTTAGAGATAGAGCTAGAGTGCTGAGGCCTGGCCTATGACACCCCCCTGATACTCGCTCGCATCAAGCACACCAACCACACACATAAATTCACATGCCTATTCCTATCATCATCATCATCATCATGTTATAGACAATAATTTAAATATGCATGAACAGTAATAATAGAAATATTGGATGACATGTTGAATGCACATGCAAGCATACACGCATAGAATCAATCATGGCATTGGACTCAAGAATAAAACAGTTTATTATTAACCAATTAGTTTAGGTCTTGTTCCCTCAACTTTGCTTGATCGTAGATCCTCTTTCAAGCTTTAAGAATCAACTAAATATCAGTATTATATCACTAGAAGACCAAATCAAGTCGATAGAATTTAATTATAATTAATTCTGATTTTAAAAAGCATGCTGTTAACTGGGGGTTGATGCCAGGGTCGGAGGTTCCATCGACCCTGGGTGTTACCACCCAAATTCTAGACTTCCCGAACACTGGGGGTCGATTATTAGGGTCTGGTAGAGTCGATTGGCCATCGACCCCCCATGCGACCCCCTATGGTTTAGTCAAATTTTCATCCTACAGTCCATCCCTTCGTGTTTGGGTCCTATGGCTTGCTTCTACAATCCATTACATACATGTTCTATGGCTTAGAACCATAGTTTATTCACTTACATGGTTTTTTGTAATCTCCCCCATGGTTTTCCATGAAAACCTAACCATGGATGGATGATTTGGATTTCTCCTAGATCATTCCCTCTTCACTATCTATTCTAAGGTCTGTAGAATTACATGGAGATAGTATCCATACCTGAGGATTAGACTTGTTTCTCTGAAGCCTTCTCTTTGATCTTCTTCTCCACTTTCCTTCTCTTCTCTTTCTCTTCTCCTTCTCTTCTCTTTCTCTCAATCCAATTAGGGTTCTAAAAAGAGTGAAAGAGGCTTAGGGACGTCCTATATATAGAGTACAAACTCCCAAAATAAGTTCCATTGAGATTAGGAAAGAATCCCATTGAAATTTGGAAAGTTCCTAATTCACGGTTCTGTCGGCAGACTGGGGGTCGATGAGGGGGTCGGAGATCCCGTCGACCCCTGGTTCTAAAATGTTCGACCCCCAGTTAAAAACTCAGTGTCTGACTCTTATACTGGGAGGGTCCGACCCTGCCTTGCTGGGTATGCGACCCTTCCCCTTATTTTAGTATTTTTGGGTCAGTTTAATACCTGGGATCATGATCTCCCTCACGCACTTGATCCATTTGGCTCGGCCATGATGGGTAGACCTGGTTCAAGGTGGTAAGACCGGGTTAGTTCGATATGGGTCTTACAGTTAGTGTGCTTGATGCGAGTGGAGCATCAGGGGGAGGACGTGGCATTGTGGTTTATCCCGGTCACCAGACTCTAGCTCTATCTCTACTCAAGTTTTGCCCACTAACATCGTTGTATCGTCATTACCTTAGCAGAACTATTATGTCGTAGGGCATCAAGGGAAGTGGTCTCGGACCGTGTAGTCTCTGACTCTGCTGGGGGATCTTAGCTCTATCTCTATGGACGTATTGAGAGATGTTGGGGTGAAGCTTTGGATACACTATTTGGCATTAGGATTGGTTAGTTACGAGTCCAGTTTACAAGCCCTTGCCAATAGGGGCTTACGTATTGGTATGGGTATGGCATCAGGGGAAGTGTTATGCGGTGTTTGATCCAGGCACTTTAGTTCTATCTCTATTCCATGATGGGTGCATATGGGAGGGCAATGGTGTTTGATCCATTGGACAGATTCACACACTCGTGTATAGAGGTGCGGCGGCTACCAAACCTTTCTATAGCATATTGCAAACTTATAAACCAGACCAAAGATATGAATTGAATGCATGCATATATTTGTTGCATTGTTTTGTTTGCTCACTGAGCCATGATGTGTGCTTACCCTTTCGACGTCAAATATTTTTAGTTGATGATGCAGGTCCTACCGTGGAAGATTATATAAATGCATCAATGTACGGATATGTTGCTGCGATGGATGTGGAAGCTATGGTGGAGTCGCATGATTCGTTGTGCGAGTGCAACTCATCTGTTTTTTATTAGATTTAGTTGTTGGATTATCAGAACATGTAATTGATTACTTTATTTTATTTTATGTCTTGAGTCATTTAGAGATAATTGCATAATTAATTATGTTATCACTGTTAGATACTTTGTTCATTAATATTAAAGACTTCCGCTATTGTTTATTTACTCTGATTATGGTTTTGATTATATCTGGTTTAATCAAATGAGCATGGCCTATGCGAGATCCTGGGTGAACCATTGATTATTGGCGGTTCATCACACTATTCTGGTTAGATCAGAATTGGGGTGTGACATGTTGGGGTAAGGCCTTGGATACATTGGATGACATTTAGGATTGGTTAGTTGTGAGCCCAGTTTGCAAGCCCTCGCCAATAAGGGCTTATGTGTTGGTATGGGTAGGGCATCAAGGGAAGTATTGGCGGTGTTTGATCCAGACAATTTAGTTTTATCTCTATTCCATAGTGGGTGCTGTGGGACGAAAATGGTGTTTGATCCATTGGGCGGATTCATACACTCGTGTATAAAGGTGCGGTGGCCTCCAATCCTTTCTATAGTATATTGCAAACTTAAAAATCAGACAAAAAATATGAATTGAATGCATACATATGTTTGTTGCATTGTTTTGTTTTGCTCACTGAGCCATGATGTGTGCTCACCCTTTCGACATCGAATATTTTTAGTTGATGATGTAGGTCCTACTGTGGAAGAGTACATGAATGCGCTGACATATGAACACATGGCGGCTATGGACTTAAAAGTTGTTGAAGGTGCGCATGATCCTTCATGCAAGTGCAATCAATGCGTCTTTGATTAATCTAGTTATATTTTGGTTAACGGACATATAATTGATTATTTTATATCTTAATTTATTTGGAGATAATTGGATTAAATATTTATTTATTATTGTTAGATACTCAGTTCATTAATTATAAAGACTTCCGCTTATTTGTTTATTATCTCTGATTATTATCGTGGAATGTGTGTGTAGTTGATATGGTGGGTACTACCTAAACGAGATCCTGGTTAAACCGTTGGTTTGTTGACGGTTCATCACCCCATTTTGGTTAGTTCAGAATTGGGGTGTGACATTGTGACTGTCTCTGTAAGAACCGTACTCCAAAAACCCAGTTTGACTTATGGTTTACGTTGTGACAGGTCTTCCAATCATAATTGGACTGGAAGGCGAGGCCGGGTGATGAACCACGATATCCAGGTATGAGAAATGATACTTAAAAACTCAGTTTTAATATATACCGATCTCAGTACCAGTCTCACTTTGAGTGAGACCGGTATGTGCAACCGGTATGTATTTACGAGTGGAGACAAACTCTAGTGGGTCCTACACTCTGAATTCGAGTTTTGGAAATCTTTTAGACATAGGAGACCTTCCTAGAATGGTCTCCCACTATATATATGCATCATTCCTTCTCTTTAGATCCTTTCCAAACACTCTCAAACCCTAGACCGTCTGGAAGAGATCTGAGAAGGAGCAAGGAGGAAGGAGGTTGTGCAAGAAGGGGATTTTTCTGTTGGAGGAGAGCACCGCCATTCAAGAAACACCGGTAATTGCTCGACCTCTGTATTAATGTTGGGATTACGGATCAAAGCCGTGAAAAAGACATAATGATCCAAAGCCCTAGAACTGTAAAACCCTAGTTCTCATTGAGATCCATTCTGAGAAGGATGCGAAGAAATAGTCTAAACCTAGATGACCAAACAAGTATTTTGACCTTAGAATGGTTTAGGAAGAACCCTAAAACCAAGCCAATGATCGATGGGAGAGGAAGGTCCAAAATTGGACTCTCAAACCCATACCGTCGGACATACCGATGGGACAAATTGGTCCTGAGGTATGCCATACCGCAGGGCATACCAGATGGACCAGAGTCCAACCGGTATGGTCCTACAGTATACAACGCAAGCACATACCAGCCTCACTAGAGTGAGACCAGTATGTGAGACCGGTATATACCACAGGCGCATACCTATCTGACTATAGTGAGGCCAGTACCACGACTGGTATGCTTACCGAAGTCTGGTTGTTGGTTGGACTTGGTTTTGACCAACTATAACCCTAATAATTAAATTCTAATCTATAAATATGATCATGTAGGACTTGTAGACGGCGTGAGTGGACTCTGTGGGGCAGAGCAGACTTGCAATCACACGTCAGGTAAGGGACAAGACCCCAAACCCTAATTAACTAATAATAGACAGTAAATCGTTGTTTCTGTATCTGTATCTATTGATTGTTGCTCGTACATTCCACATGTCATCTTGCTATTTAATTTTATTATTTGTTCCTGCATATTCGTATGCTAAGAATGTTGTTTGTTTAGGCATGTGAATGTTTTCGTTAGTGTGTGGAATATGAAGGGGAGTGGAGCCCTGGATATATCCTCACACTAACACCTTTCGTATCGCCGTCTACCATAGTGAGCTTGGTGCGAATAGGGTATTAGGGGGAGGAAGTGGGATTGTGGCTCCGCCTGCCCACCAGACTCAAGCCCTATCTCTATGTCGTAGGGAGTTGTGCTGGTAGGACCACAGATACTGTGATGACATATAGGACTGGTTAGAGACGGAACCCACTTGCAAGCCCTTGCCAATAGAGGTTTAGGAGTTGATACGGTGTAGAATATAAGGGGGAGGACGTGGGATGGTGGCGCCACCTGCCCGCCAGATGCTAGCTCTATCTCTCTACCGAAGTGAGTGATGTGAGGTAACAACAGTAGTGTGGATTGGAGTCTGACTATTGAGTGTGCTCACACTCTCATGCATGGAGGTGCGGTGGCCGCCAAACCTTACCATAACATTTTGGAAGTTATACCTGACCCAATTGTAATGTTATCTCATGCATTTTATATGTTGTATTGGTCTTGTGCTTTACTAAGCTAAGTTGTGAGCTCACCCTGTATATATACAATATTTTCAGATATTGATGTAAGATACACCGTTGAGAACTTCATGGCTGCCCCAGCATATGGGACAGTGGCTGCGATTGACACACAGGCAGTAGAGGATGAGCATGATGCCTTATGCGAGTGCTCTTTCTACGTATTTCTTTAGGGATTACTTATTTATTCTTTCAGTTTGGTTATAGACAATGTAATAAATTATTATTTATGATTGTGGATGATGGCATAATTGGATAATTATTTCATTACAAATAGAAAACTTAGTTCATTTATTTATTTAAATCCACTGTTATTTATATTTCTCTGATTGTGGTTAGTTTGCTTGGAATGGCTTGTTGACACAGTCTATTGAGATCTTGGTGTGAGCCGTGGTTTGGAGACGGTTCACTCACACTTCTGGTTCAACCGAAATTGAGGTGTGACAATCTTCATTTGAAAACTAAAGTTTCTCATTGTATAAGAAACTTGAAGATTCTAGTTGATCTCAGAGTTGTGCCAAGCTTCATAGAGACATTTTAGAGGCTTCTTCGAGTATCAGGAAATACCACATAAGGGTTGATGTATGTGCAAATCTGGTAGACCTGGCCACTGGGTGGTAGCGAGGTAAATTAGCATATGTGTGATAGTTTGGTTCTCGATCAGCTATGGAATCGGGGAAATTGTAATGAAAGTTTATACACTGATTCACCCCCCCCCCACCCAAGTGTCAGTTGAGGTTCAACAATTGGTATCAGAGCAAGGTTCCAAGTAACAACTTAATCAGCTCTGGTAGGTTCAAAGGATATAATGGCACCAGATGAAGTTCCTGATAAACCTTGAATGACACTGAGAGAGGGGGGGGGGTGAATCAGTGTGAATAATTTCTCCCTTGGTTTTTCTTTGCTGCCCAGTGATGTTCATAAAATAACCTGTCCCAAACACAATCGTATGCAAATCTACCTCACACCACTCATTGGCCAGGTCTACCAGATTTGCACACCCATCCTGCAATTCATTCCACGCACTTCACAAAGCTCATAAACAAGCAAACCACAACACACAAAGATTACGTGGTTCACCACCACAGTGAGTGATGGCTAATCCACGGAGTAATGCCCAATGGGCTTCGTATTTACTCAATACTCAACTTTTAGCCCTTTACAGGACAAGGATGCTCACCCTAAATTTTCCCAAGATAAAATCGAGAGGGCGTAACAACGCCAAAATTCAGGCATAAAGCCGGTGTCCAAAGACCCCACGAACACACCACAACAGATACAATTTTTGGGGCTTATAATGATGCCCTACAATTAAATCCCAACCTAGCAAGGCATTCAATATTTTTCTTCTCTTTTTCTTTGCCTAATGCTAGCATACAATAGATTCCCATGCACCATAGACATTCAACATCATTATCCTACTTTAACATACAATGAATTGGTTCAATAAATAATAAAAGAGATAAGAAAATCTCACAACCAATTTTTCTGATAATTGACGATGTTCTTCTTTATCTGATAGTCGATAAATCCCTTGCCATATGCAATCAAGCTCTTCCAGCCTTCAAGAATACTTCAATGTATCGGCATCAGCATGAACAGCGATGGAGAATGACTGTCTTCAATTCCCAAAGCAAGAAAGATAAAAAAACAAAAGGTTTTTCCCCTTTTCTTCAAAAACTCCCTTTCTGCAATGTTTTCGTGCCAGCAGTCTCTCCAAACATTCTCAATAGAAAGAGCATTAAAAACCTAGCTCGGTGCAATTTGGATCGTCGGATTTGGCCACCGGATGGCCAAGTTATGGCATAAACAAGTTTGGCCTCTGAAAAAATTCCAAATGGAATCTCTTAAACCCACATGGTGCGCCTGCGACGCACCGTAGCCGCGCCCGCCGTCTGGGTGTCGAAACCTGATTGGCCGAAGAAAGAATCTCTAAAAATGGCCGTTGGATTTCAATCAAAAAGGCGGGATTTGACAGGATCCCTTGGATCCGAATAAACGGCATCTCCGAAGATCGGCTTGACTTATAGCCGTTCGATCTGGATCTCACCCACTTCCGCTTTGCACATGCGTTATACCTTATCACAACTTTGCTCCCATGTGACGCGGTGCATGATTATGCACTGCGTCTGGCCAATCAAATCATGCGCGGGAGGATCTGACACCTCCGCCTGAGAAACACGGAATCCCACCTTCTTTAGAGTCTCAGATTTGGAATCTTCCATACGTGGCTCCATTTGGGCGGCCGATCTCGCATCTTTTTCTTTCTTCTTTTCCGAAAAATACCCCTGCAAATCCAATTAATGGCCTCTGTATTTACTTTTTTTAAAATGTTAAACTCGCGAGACCGATTTCCAGAGAGCTTTTCTCTCCCCGGAAATCAGTCGAACACTTGATAGGCATGCGGATTTATGCGCGCGGCATGCGAGAAGGCTTGCGGCGGGACATGCCCGCGGGCCGGCTGGCTTGCGAGCTGGCTGGCTTGCTGCCAAGGCAAGCCTGGCCTGCCTCTTGCGTCTTTGGCCGGCTTGTCGGCAAGGCAAGCCCGGCCTACTTGCCGGGCTGGGCTGCTTTGTGGCTGGCCCGGCTGTGCCACTTGGCTGGCCTTGGGCCGGCCGCTTGGCTGGCTGACTTGTCTAGGTGGCATACCACCGTGGTGGGTCCCACCTTCTCTCTCCTCTTTCTCTCTCCTCTTTCTCTCTCCTCTAATTCTTTCACCTCTTCCATGCTTCACAAGCACTGTAACAAAGCCGTATCACCCGTATCACGCCATTTCACCTGTAAGATCCGCAGACACTCTCTCTCATCAAACTAGACCCAGTTGGCCCAATTTGCCAACAACTACAATATATAGGCCAACAATCTCCCCCTTTGGAATTGTTGGCAACTACTCAATCCACAGACATTTCTCCCCCTTTGACAACAAGAACAAAGGGATTTCCCACATAGGAGTGCCCACCGCATCTTTCCAATCCTATGGGTGCTCCAACATAAACATACCACCATAGCAACACAAAAAAAAATACCAACAGACTCCCCCTGAGTCCTACATAGGGAGAAAAAAAAAATAGAACATGCAAACCCCCGTCCCCTCAGTCCAAGCTTCTCAATGCTTGGGAAAGATAATCACTCCCAATTTCTGTCTCAAGTAGTCAAACTGATCTCTCGGAAGTGGTTTTGTGAAGATATCTGCAATCTGCTCTGCTGTAGGAATGAACTCTAACTGAACTTCTCCTTCCAAGACCTTTTCTCTCAAGAAATGATATCGAATAGCTATGTGCTTCGTCTTGGAGTGCATAACTGGATTTTTTGAGATATTAATAGCACTTGTGTTGTCACAGAACATTGAAATAGGCTTGTCTGACTCACTGCCTAAATCCTTCAACATTTGTTTCATCCACAAAACCTGTGTACAACAAGAGGTGGTTGCAATATATTCTGCTTCTGCTATAGATAATGATACTGATTCCTGTTTCTTACTGTGCCAAGCCACTAAATTTTTGTCCTGATAGAAAGCACCTCCACTAGTGCTCTTCCTATCATCAACACAACCTGCCCAATCTGCATCTGAGTAGGATGACAAAACTAGATCCTTGCTTTTTGCATACCAAAGACCATACTCCATTGTCCCCTTCATGTATCTGAAAATCCTCTTCACAGCTACCACATGTGTCTCCTTCGGGCCAGCTTAAAATCTAGCTACCATACACAGGCACCGAAGAATATCTGGTCTAGTAGCAGTCAAGTAGAGAAGACTTCCTATCATTGACTTGTACATAGTATTATCAACTGAGGGAGAGTCATCTTCTTTACTTAGTTTACAACTTGTCATCATTGGAGTGCTTATTGGTGAACAGTCTTCCATTGTGAATTTCTTCAACATTTCCTTCACATATTTGGCCTGTGATAAAAAGAATCCATTCTTTAACTGGCTGATCTGAAGACCTAAAAAATAAGATAACTCTCCAATCATAGACATCTCAAACTCATCTTGCATTCTCTGAGCAAAGTCTTGACATAATTCATCTTTTTGGCCTACAAAGATGATATCATCTACATATACAACCACAACTGTCTGATTTCCATCCATAGATTTAACATACAGATTACTATCAACCAAACCTTTCTTGAAGCCCAACTTACAAAGATAAGTATCCAGTCTGGAATACCATGCTCTTGGTGCTTGCTTTAACCCAGCTTCAACCCATACAATGCTTTCTTCAGTTTGCACACAAGTGTAGGGTCCTCACTCAGTTGAAATCCTTCTAGTTGCTCTATATACACCTCTTCTTCCAAGTCACCATTCAGAAAAGCTGACTTGACATCCATCTGATAAACCTTGAAGTTCTTGTGCACTTTGCAAAAGCAAAAACATCCCGATAGCTTCCAAGCCCTAGCCACGGGAGCAAATGTTTCTTCAAAGTCAATTCCCTCAACTTCGAGCATATCCTTTGCAAACTAATCTGGCCTTGTTTCTTACAATTTTGCCATCTTCATTGAGCTTGTTCCTGTAGACCCATTTAGTACCAATAACATTCTTGTCTGTTGGCCTTGGCACCAATTCCCAAGTTTTGTTTTTCTCTATTTGATCCAGCTCTTCATTCACCTTGAGCCAACTAGCATCTTCACATGGCTCTGCAACTGATTTTGGTTCAATCTGTGATAGTAATGAAAACATTTGTTTTGGTTGTCTCACCTTTCTTATTTACATACCAGCAGATGGATCACCAAGAATAAATTGATCAGGATGATTCTTTTTTACTCTGCTTGAGCTACTTTTGTTTCGCTTATCCGCCTCTCGAATCGACGCTCTTCTCTTTCTTCCTGTCTCGCCCACGTTCTCTGTTTCCGCACATTTGTAACATCCTCGCTCCTTTTTCGTTTCAATGTCATTCGCTCACTTGTCCGAGTCTTCAAAAATAGGAATCTCATTATTTGATTCGTAGAAGAATTCTTGTGCTCATCAACTCTCACATCTGCACTTTCAACAATCTTGCCAAGTTTTTTATTGTAACATTTATATGCTTTGCTTGAGGTAGAATAGCCAACAAAAATTCCTTCATCTGCTCGATCATCAAACTTCCCTAGACCATGACTAGTGTTCTTGATATAACACTTACTACCAAATACCTTGAAGTGCTTTGCTGTAGCCTTCTTACCAAACCATAGTTCATAGGGTGTCTTGTCTTCATGTGGCCTCAACATACATCTATTCCGAACATATATTGTCGTATGCCACCGCTTCTCTCCAATTTATTCCCCATGTCATTTTCAGTTAACATAGTTCGGCCATTTCCCGAACAGTTCTATTCTTTCTTTCGCAACACCATTTTCGTTGTGGTGTTCTAGGAGCTGAAGTCCGTCTCTTAATGCCGTTCTCGAACAATATTCCGCAAAGTCAATCCGGGTGTACTCTCCTCCCCGTCGGATCTCGGACACTTGATTTTCTTCCCTGTCTCATTTTCAACTTGAGTCTTGAAGATCTTGAATCTTGCCAAAGCTTCGACTTATGTTTTAGAAACATTACCCAAGTCATTCCGAGTAGTCATCTATAAAAAAGAATGAAGTACCTCTCTCTGCAATGCTTTGTGTTCTCACCGGCCCACATAAATCTGTATGAATTATCTCCAATGGTTGAGTAGTGTGGTATTCCTTAGGCTTGAATGATGTTCTTGTCCCGCTTCCCCTTCTGACAAGATGCACAAATATCATTGGAAGGCTTTTTCAATGAAGGAATATCTCTCACAGCATTTTTGTTAGATATCTTGGACAGATTTTCAAAACCAATATGTCCCAATCTTCTATGCCATAGTCATGTTTCCTCTTCTTGACTCATCATACAATTCTCTTCAAACTCTTCACACTGAGTACAAAGATTTCCTGAAGTTCTCTTTCCAGTTGCCATCAATTTGCCACTTGTCGCGTTCTTCGAATCTCACATCCTTGATCATTGAAAATTAATCTGTGGCCCTTATCACAAAGTCGACTAACACTCAATAGATTATGTTTCAAGCTCGAAACATAGAGAACCTCATGAGATTTTAACTTCCCATTGTTGAGGCTAATGCTTCCTTTCCCAACAATCTTTGCACCAATATCATTATGCTTTCAAATCTAACTTGACTCATATTGAACTTGCAAGTAGCTATTCTGTGACCATAAGTATTGCATTTATAACAATAACCATGAAAATAAGATCTTGACCTAGAAGGAGTTTCCATGTATCTCATCTGTCTCTGTGGTGCACTGGGATAGTTTTCTTTGTAGAAATTATCATACTCCATTCTCTTTCCTTGCCATGTATTTTGTCTTGGCCTTGCATAGTTAGTCTTAGGAAGAGAAATTTTATTTCCACTTTGGCAATGAACTATTGGGTCCTTACCCTTTTCAATTTCCTTCACAAAAGATATGCTCTATTTTCCCTTTGAACTTGCAGTTTTTGATGTCTGTCCTTTTTCAAAACCAAGGCCAAACTTAATGTGGGAAGGTCTTTGAGCATTGATGATCCTGTCAAGCTTATTACTACTAGGATGCACTGAAGCAGACTTATTTACCTCTTCATGTTGAGATAATTTTTGTTGTCTCTCAACCTCTTCTTTTTCATACTCAGCCACTTTTGTCTTTAGAAGAGTAAAATCATTTTCAAATTCTTCAAATCGTTCAACTACAGGAAGTTGTTCTTTAAGTTGGACTTTCAGACTTGCATTCTCATTCAACACAATGGTGTAATCTACAGATGCCTGTTTAAGCTGAGTATTGAGATTTTCTATAATTCTCTTGGACTCTTCATATTGAGATTTCAGATCTTGAATTATTTGCTTTTGCTTTTTGACTTCTTGAGAGGCAAGCTTGTTATGTTTTCTTTCCTTCTTAAGCTCCTTCATGGCTACAACAAGTTCTTCCTCAAAATTTATCTCACCCTCTTCATCACTGCTTGAAAAATTATCTTCCTTGTCATTCTCTTCATCACCACTTGAGATAGAATTCACAATTTTTCCTTTATCTGTGATCTTCTCTTGAGCTTCAATGTACACCATAAACAAAGCCTCACTAGGCTCATCTTCGGAGATTTCATCGAGTCATCATCCGAAGTTTCGGTTGCTTCTCTTAGAGATAAAACTCCTTTTCTTTGGACTTGTTTTTCTTGAAGTTATAATTTTTCTTTCCTTTCAACTTGCTTTTTTCGTCATCTTCATCATCACTGTCAAACTTACTCTTCATGGGGCATTTTGCGACAAAATGTCCAACCTTGCCACGCTTGAAACATTTGAAAGGAAGCTTATTCTTGTATTTACTGTGCCCTTCTTTAATTTTCTAGTGAAATGAGTTGTGGCTTCATCTTCACTTTCTTCCTCATTTTGCTTTTCGTAAATCTTGACTTCTTCATAGCCTTAAAAGCAACCTCGCTTATCACCAGTGGTTCCTGGATCAATCCTCATTTCAAAGCTGTCAAAGCTCCATGAATTTCATCAATTGAAACCTGTTCCAAGTCCTTGGTTTCTTCAAGTGCAGATACCTTTGACTCAAATTTTGGGGTGAGAGACCTCAAAATCTTCTGACAAACTATATGACCTTTCAAATCTTCACCAAGTCCTCTAATAGAGTTGACCACATCATTAACCCTGTTCATGTATTGATCAATGGTCTCATCTTCATTCATCTTCGATTCTCAAACCGACCTCCCGAATGTCCGTAACTTGACAGTCTTGATTTTCTTATCTCCTTCATATATGTTGATCGGTCCGTCCCATACTTCCTTTCTTGTCTTGCAGTCCATGATTTTAGCCGAGTTCACTATTTGTCGGTCCCCCTTGAATGGCATTGAGAGCTTTTCTATTGTTCTCAAAATTCTTTTTATCTACAACCGTGGGAGCATTTGTATCATGTGGAGTGTAGCCATTCTCTCTGAAGCCCAAACATCATAACCAAGAGATCCTACATAGACCTCCATTCTTCTTTTCCAAAAGACAAAATCCGTCCCATTAAACAAGGGAGGCTTGTTTGAACCTTCTCCCGGTGCCATATATTTTATTCGATCTTCTCGATTCTCGATTAAACGCCACCGAGCCCGGTGCTCGATACCAATTGATAAACCTTGAATGACACCGAGAGGGGGGGTGAATCGGTGTGAATAATTTCTCCCTTAGTTTTTCTTTGCTGCCCAAGTGATGTTCATAAAATAACTTTGTCCCAAACACAATCGTATGCAAATCTACCTCACACCACTCGGTGGCCGGTCTACCAGATTTGCACACCCATCCCGCAATTCATTCCACGCACTTCACAAAGCTCATAAACAAGCAAACCACAACACACAAAGATTACGTGGTTCACCACCACGAGTGAGTGATGGCTAATCCACGGAGTAATGTCCAATGGGCCGTATTTACTCAATACTCAACTTTTAGCCCTTTACGGGACAAGGATGCTCACCCTAAATTTTTCCAAAGATAAAATTGAGAGGGCGTAACAACGTCGAATTCGGGCATAAAGCCGGTGTCCACGGTCCACCGAACACACCACAACAGATACAATTTTTGGGGCTTATAATGATGCCCTACAATTAAATCCCAACCTAGCAAGGCATTCAATATTTTTCTTCTCTTTTTCTTTGCCTAATGCTAGCATACAATAGATTCCCATGCACCATAGACATTCAACATCATTATCCTACTTTAACATACAATGAATTGGTTCAATAAATAATAAAAGAGATAAGAAAATCTCACAACCAATTTTTCTGATAATTGACGATGTTCTTCTTTATCTGATAGTCAATAAATCCCTTGCCATATGCAATCAAGCTCTTCCAGCCTTCAAGAATACTTCAATGTATCGGCATCAGCATGAGCAATGATGGAGAATGACTGTCTTCAATTCCCAAAGCAAGAAAGATAAAAAAACAAAAGGTTTTTCCCCTTTTCTTCAAAAACTCCCTTTCTGCAATGTTTCTCGCGGCCAGCAGTCTCTCCAAACATTCTCAATAGAAAGAGCATTAAAAACCTAGCTCGGTGCAATTTGGATCGTCGGATTTGGCCACCGGATGGCCAAGTTATGGCATAAACAAGTTCAGCCTCTGAAAAAATTCCAAATGGAATCTTTTAAACCCACATGGTGCACCTGCGACGCACCGTAGCCGCGCCCGCCATCTGGGTGTCGAAACCTGATTGGCCGAAGAAAGAATCTCTAAAAATGGCCGTTGGATTTCAATCAAAAAGGCGGGATTTGACAGGATCCCTTGGATCCGAATAAACGGCGTCTCCGAAGATCGGCTTGACTTATAGCCGTTCGATCTGGATCTCACCCACTTCCGCTTTGCGCATGCGTTATAACCTTATCACAGCTTTGCTCCCATGTGACGCGGTGCATGATTATGCACTGCGTCTAGCCAATCAAATCATGCGCGGGAGGATCTGACACCTTCGCCTGAGAAACACGGAATCCCGCCTTCTTTAGAGCCTCAGATTTGGAATCTTCCATACGTGGCTCCATTTGGGCGGCCGATCTCGCATCTTTTTCTTTCTTCTTTTTTGAAAATACCCCTATAAATCCAATTAATGGCCTCTGTAACTTTTTTTAAAAATGTTAAACTTCTGCCAGAGACTGATTTCCAGAGAGCTTTTCTCTCTCCTGGAAATCAGTCGAACACTTGATAGGCATGCGGATTTATGCGCGCGGCATGCGAGAAGGCTTGCGGCAGGACATGCCTGCGGGCTGGGCTGGCTTGCCGCCAAGGCAAGCCCGGCCCGCCTTGCGTCTTGGCCGGCTTCGCGGCAAGGCAAGCCGGCCCGCTTTGCCGGGTTGGGCTGCCTTGTGGCTGGCTTCTTGTGCCACTTGGCTGGCTCGTCTGGGCCGGCCGCCATGGGTCGACTGTCTAGGTGGCATACCACCGTGGTGGGTCCCACCTTCTCTCTCCGGGTCCCACTTTCTCTCTCCTCTTTCTCTCTCCTCTAATTCTTTCACCTCTTCCATGCTTCACAGTACCTGTAACAAAGCCGTATCACCTGTATCACTGCCATTTCGCCTGTAAGGTCCGCAGACACTCTCTCTCATCAAACTGGACCCAGTTGGCCCAATTTGCCAACAATTACAATATATAGGCCAACAGTTCCCAAGTACATTCTAAGACATTTGTATAATAGTACAGACTTTGCAACTTAGAAGAAGAAGATGCAGATTTATCTGGGATTACTGGATTGTGACATTTGGCAGATTGTCAATGTTGGAGATACAACCTCCACCACCTCCATTTCTAAAGTGGAAACAAAAAAAATTGGTTAGCTAGAAACCGAAGCTAGAGATGTCATCATGAATGGTTTAGGCAATAATGTTA
The DNA here is from genome assembly GCA_028583415.1 of Protea cynaroides. NCBI lineage: Eukaryota > Viridiplantae > Streptophyta > Magnoliopsida > Proteales > Proteaceae > Protea > Protea cynaroides. Next base: position 26,415,088 of record CM053271.1, read on the forward strand.
AGACCTTGATTAAGAACTGTAAGTCTACAAATGGGATATAGACAAAATTGAGTGGCATGTATGAAGATGGTGATAAAGAAGAGAGTAATGAAAAGGGAGAGCAACTGGTAACAGAATCAGATGGAACTAAATCAGAGACAGAAGTTGAACATGAAGAGGCATACAAGGAGTTATTTGAAACATATAAAGTACAATGGAATAGTCATAAAAAGACTGTCAAGAACCTCAAGGATGCAATTAGAGCCATAGAGAATCTAACAAAGGAAACCTTGAGTTGGGAAGATAGTTATCTGAGCTTGGAAAGTCTAGCAGCCCAAATATGGAGGATGAGAATATAATAGGGTTGAAAATGCAAGTAGAAGAGTCTAAGAAGAACATTGAAGACCTTCAAGGATAGTTTAGTATGAAAATTAAGGACTACAATAAACTTGAAGAAACTAACACAATCCTAAGGGAACAAGTAGAAGAGTTAGATGCAACAACTAATCACCTTAAGGAGCATCTTATTATGAAGATTGAAAATTGTGACAAGTTTGAATATGAGATTGGAGTGTTGAGACCATAGTTAGTTAAAACAGGAACGGCAAAAAAACAAAACGGGACGGAACGGTTTTTAAACGGAGCAAAACAAAAACGGTACGGTCAAAAAAACGGTCAAACATTTTGAGAACGGCAAAAAAACAAAAACGGCCGGTACGGGTTTTAAACGGATCAGATATAATACGGTACGGTGAAAAAAACGACAATATACTCCCATAAATTGAAGAATTACATTAATGAAACATGTAAATTTATTGGAAAATTATACCTAAATCAATAGGAACAGATGACATTTATGAAGTGTTTGGTCATAAAATGGTGAGAATTATCATCTTCAGTCAAATAGTTAATTGATATTTTATGTTTGTCCAAGACTTTAAGCATGAATCCATATGAAGAGAGAGAGAGAGAGAGAGAGAGAGAGATCAATGGTGGCTTACAATATACAATTGTTATGACCCATAACTCACACCCCACCCTAACAAGTAATAAAGTAATGAGTTTATAAACAATTATGAGGAAGTGGCAGCCTTTAATCCCACATCGATTACATGTAGAAAGTAATAAGAATATTAAACAATATGGGATTAATCGATTCATTATTTATTAAAGATGCCGGTTAAAATACGTTAAAATATGGATACGGTACGGTACGCATTTTAAACAGGTTTTAAACGGCAAGGTTTGGAGTATGAAGTATTTTAAAGTATTTTTGAGATCAATATGGCAATACGCGTATTAAACAGTTGAATACGACACGACAGTACGGTACACGTTTAAAACGAGTTTTAACTAACAGAGGTTGAGACCATAGATGAAAGAGCTACAAATGAGTCAGTCATCCACCTCACATGTGGCAAAAGAAGGTGAGTCATCCATGAGGAAAGCAGCTACAGTTGAGAGAAGACCACAAAGACATTAGATGCATCAGGTACAGCAAACAATCAGAGGTTGTACCAGGCAAAGAGGCAAAGTACAAATGGATAAAGATAGTGACTGTGAGAGCCTGACTGGGACCACTTACAACATGTCTCTCCACTAGAGACCCAGACATATGGCTCCCACTACTTGGCCACATCCCAGAGTGCACATTCATTAGTGTAAACAAAAAGTGGAGCCAAAGAGTTTTATTCATCTCCTATATTAGAGCATAATGTGGAATGCTATAGATACCATGCTTTTGGGCATATTGCTAGAGAATGTGAAGTAAGAGTGCCTTCTAGCTACACTTTGAATATACATTCTAAGAGTCAGCATAAGAAGGGATAGCAACAGCCTAGAGATCAGTCACATGTTGCTTTGTTTAGCATGTGGAGAGAAAGCACCAAAGAAAAAACAAGCACCAATTAGACAGTCTAAGAAGAGGTCACAATCAGTAGTAAACAAAGTTTGGAAAGAAAAGAGCAAATTAGTGACTAATATCAATTCATGTATTATGCAAAGGCCTGGACAAAGGCAAAGGGCAGTCATTGAGCAAATTGATAGGCATTGTCAGAAGAAAGTATTTGTGGAGAAACCCAAACAGAGGACCAGAAGAGAGCATATTCATGGTTTGCCATCGAGAGGGACGAAATTTTACCTGGTCAAATAATAGAGTTGTTTGGAGTGATTGCACAGTCTTGGATCCTAGTATAAGTAAGGGAAATTTTCACTTACCACCCAAAAAGATTTGGACAAATCACCTATCACTCAAATTACACAAACATTTATCAAAAAGATCCAAAAGCAACTAACAGAGCCGTTAGTTGTTGATGTTAGCCATTAGAAAATACATGAATGACAATAATAACCTTATTGTAAAGAGAATAGTTTAATTTACCCTTACTTATATTTTTTACCCTACCTCTTCTTTTCGTGTTTTGTTTAGAATCTAAAATCCCCAATTTTCACTATTCCTCCCCACCCTAACTTCGATCTGCTAACCTTCACTCTACTACTCTGATCACCGACGATGTTTTTGTAACCCATCGAGGACAATGCCGTAGCACACGTGATTCTGATTTCCAAGAATCAGGATGAGGGAGAGAAAAATAAACAACGTCAATTGAAAATAAACTGTGACTGGATAGTTGAAAATAAACTTCGAACCCACAATCATAGACTTGTATTTACTGATATTTTTCGATTTTCCCATTTGGGTATGTTTGAATCTTCGTTTATTTTGAAGGGTAAGTGAGAATCAGACTAGGTTATAGAGTTTTGGGGGGTCTGACGGAGGCATACGCCGGTTAACTTTTCAGGCGGGAAGCTTGTAGGCTGGTTCTGTTTTCTGGTGATATTTCTAGTGACAATGAAAGCCGCGGTTATAACAAGCTTTGGCGGCCCCGAATTTCATCTGCTGCAAGACGTCGGAAACCCTAAAATTGGAGTAGATGAAATGTTGATAAAGATCGTGGCCACTGCACTTAACAGAGCTGATACAGTTCAAAGGAAAGGATCGTATCCTCCTCCCGAAGGAGAAGGTCCTTATCCGGGCCTTGAGTGTTCTGGAATCGTCAAAGCTGTTGGGGAGAATGTCACCCGGTGGAAAATCGGTGATCAGGTTTTTTTGAATTTGTATAAAACTTTTGTCTATGTTAAAAGAGTTAGAACTCAAGAAACATTTGGCAAATAGTATTTAACAAGTGTTATTTTACTTCAAACTGTGATACTTGCTCTCATTTTATTATCGGTTTATCCTGCAATTTTTTTTTTTTTTTTTTTTTTTTTGGAGGGGTGGTTTTCTTTGTCGGATCGAGCTAACTTGACCTTTAAAATTAAGGAGAGTAGAAGAGGAGGAAATGTTCCTTTCCTAGTATTACCATTTGGGCTTCTAATGTCTTTCAGTCTCTATGAAGTTTTGGAGTTGCAGTAATGGCGATGGAACCGGAGATGAAGCTTCTTTTTTTTTTTTTTAAGATTTGTTTTGATTTTCATTTTTCTTTTGTTTAAATGATAAGGATATAAACATCTATACACAATTTCAATTCTTTCCCATTAGTTAATGGACTAACGTTTGTATAATTTAGGTAGTAGGTATTTTTTTAAAAACCTTAAATGGTAGATGATTTGCCCAAATCTTTTTGGGTGGTAGATGAAAATTTTCCTTTTAATGATTCATGGCTTCAGCCATTTGGTAGGAACAATCAATATGTGTTGCCCAGAGTTTCTTGGGACCATAGTCCTATTATAGTCTTTTGTGAAGATATGGATCATCCTCGTAACATTCAATTTTGAATGCAACGATTTTGGTCAGATCATGAGGATTTCTACAGTATGGTAGAATCATCTTGGGCGGTGCCGGTGAGAGGCTCTCTGTTCTATGTGATGGGCCAAAAATTGAAATGTCTCAAAGGCTTTCTTCGAGTTTGGTCTAGAACTGCATTTCCCAAAATTGACTTGGATGTAACTCATACTGAATTGGAATTAGAGGATGTTCAAGAAACCATAGAAACCGTGGGGCTCAATGATATCTTATTTCGAGCAAAAGAGAAAGATAAACTGAAGAAAAGCTATGGAATGAAAAGTCTCGTGTCATATGGCTGCACTGGGGGGATAAAAATACTAAATTTTTTTACATGCATGCAAAGGCACGACATGATAAAAGTGTGATTCGTGAACTCTAACTGGACGATGGTCAACTAATTAGTGACCAAGATCAAATGGGTCAGTTTATTGCAATCTATTTTGAAGATTTCACAAATCAGTAATTACTTCTCCTCATCCTGATATCCTTCACTATATTCCAAAAAAGAATTATAGATGAAGCTAATGAGAATCTAGATAGGTTTCCAACAGATGATGAAATCAGAAAAGCAGTGTTTGACTTGAAGAGTGATAGTGCCCTTGGCCTAAATGAGTTTCCAGATCATTTCCTCCAGGAATGTTGGAGGGTGGTCGGTCCTGGATGTCTGTCGTTCTATCAAAAAAAATTTCATCTCGCGGGTGATCACTGAGGAAATAAACAACATTTTCATCTCACTTATTTCCAAAGTGGATTCAGCAATCAATCTTAACTAGTTCAAGCCAATAAGTGTTGGTAACTTTTCTTTAAAATAATACCAAAGATTTTATCTACTCGATTGAGCAGAATCTGGGAAAGGTAATTTCTGAAGATCAAGGGGCATTTTTGAAGGCCGTCTGATTTCTAACATTATCCGTCTAGCACCAGAGCTTGCCACATTGATGGCTAAGAAGGTGATAGGAGAAGTATTCGCCTGAAATTAGATGTGCAAAAGGCATTTGATACATTGGAATGGGAATTCCTATGCAGCAATCTACTGATTTGGATTCTCTGAAGTCCGAATCACTCAGGCTCACAGTATGCTTATGTCAGCCCGATTATTAGTCCTATTTAATGAAGGTACAATGGGGTTTTTTCAAGCAGCCCGAGGATTGGAGAAGGGTAGAAAGGTGATCCCTTATCTCCTCTATTATTCATTTTATATTAAGAAGCTCTATGCAGGGTCTTAGTTTTCTTCGAGACACAAGACAAATTTATTCTCTTCCTAATCCTAATGAGGTGTGTACTCCCACTCATCTTCTTTTTACTGATGACTTCTTTATCTTCATGGCAGTTGAAATTAGGAGTGTTAAAACATTGAAATTACTCTTGGGCAAGTATCAATAGTATAGAGTCCGGCGAGTGAACCTTGCTAAAAGCAAAATCTTTTTTGGGAAAATGGAATTCACTCGGAAAATCCAAATTATGTCTATTATGGGGTTTTCTGATTGTGTTTTTCCAACTAAATATCTTAGAGTAGATATCTTCAAAGGGCGTCTAAAAAAGGAATTATTATCTGAAGAGGTTGTTCAAGAATTTCCGAGCTACAGTGTCAGAATTTATTGTTGATAGTAATGTTGGTCATGTGTTGTCATTGTTGACAACTTGACTGATGTGATAGTAATAGTGACATCCAATTAGAGAAATGAGGAGAGAGAGCTTTAGTGCAGGAGAGAAGGCTTCAGTGCAAGTGACATGGTATCAGTCCAGTGGTAGAGAGAATGATACTTATTTTATGTGTTATATAGTGTTCTACAACCTTGGCTACATGTTTTACAACTTTGTAGTGTATCTCATTGAGAAGAGAAAGAAAAATGATGAGAGAAAAAATATGGAGGAGAGAGATTATAAGTGTTGGCTCAGGCAATGGCAGGAAATAATAGAAACTGTGGAAGAGTGTTGGTTCAAGCAATGACTGAAAATAAGATTATAAGTGTTGGCTCAGGCAATGGTAAGAAGTAATAGAAATTGTGGAAGAGTGTTTGTTCAAGCAATGACCGAAAATAATAGTTAAAATGGTTGAATTATTCTTGCATTGATTCTTTGTAAAGAAAAAATTGAAGAGAATACTGGAAGACATGAAGCGTTAAAGGATGAAGAAGAGAATATTAAAGGAGAGAAATAATTATGTGTGGACCCCACTTGGTCCAACCTGACGAGTTAACCTGTCCAGCCACCATGGCCGCTGCGTGGGCGGCATGTGGCAAGCTGGGTAGCCATAGCTGCCAACCCGTGCGCGGACAAAGGCATGCAGGCCAGCCTTCCAAAAGTTTGATGCATTGCGAAGAGAGAAGCACCGTTCCGGTGCTTTCTTACCTCAGTGGCGGTTCTTGGATTTTGCATGATCACAGGGTTATTTCTCATAAAGGTGAGGGCAGTTTGGGTGTTTTGAAGATATGTTCTTTTGATCCATTGGTTTGAAGAAAGCCATCCATGAGAATTTGAATTGGATGGCCCCCTTTGGCCCCCTTAAAATGTGCTGAGTTGCAAGAGATGTGAGAGTCTGTGGCTTAAATTCCTATTGGTTGAAACAACATATTATCATGATTCCAAAGCATAGAATCAAAGTTGTGATCTAATGTTTCTCGCACACAATGCAGCGCCACGTCAGACTTTTTTTTGGCTGAATAATATTGCATCTCTAGTCATGATAAACTTTGATTGAATGGTCATTACTCAATCTGCCTTTTTCAGTTCCTCCTACGGCCATTATGAATTGATTTGAACCAACCAATGACTCATCGACAAAACTCCTGTCATGCAAGAAGGAAGTGTCAATTCGGTGTGACGCATCAACATCCGTGCGCTACTTTTGGATTCTATTTAAAATGATTATGTTGGTTCAACTTTAAAGATCAATCTCACTCAATAGAGATCCAAAGGCAAAAAAAAACCTTCTAGAGAGATTCTGATCGGATGGTCCATAGGACACCTACCATTTATAATCTATTCCGAAGTGATCTATTAATCTACTAATAAGTCGTTTCATGGTACCGTTCGACAGCCTTTATTGACTTTTTCTGACGCATCCAGTGAGTTCTTGACAGCATAATGAAGGTGTTGATCCGGTGTGTTGGATGTGCACAATATTCTCTGTTTTTATTCTATTTAGAATGATTTTAAAGGGTCATCTTGAAATGTTGATATCTCACTCATTTTATATCGGAATCAAGCCATTCAAAATGCCACGAGTTGATATTTGAAATGGCTATCCGCTGAGAATGTAAGGTAGTGAAGAAAAGAAACGAAAATCATGCAGAAAGAAGAAGAAGGGGTTTTTGAGAGTTCTTGGTGTGTTCTTAATGTAAAAACTTTGTCTCCTGGCTTGAATGAGATTGTTGAAGCTCCAATGGGGGGAACTTGAGAGCTGATTACCGTTATCAGCTATGGAAGGAGAGGTTTGAAGCTTTTATGGAGAGTCGAGAGAAATGTGGTGTAGAGATGAAGAAAGTAAAACCAGAAAAGGTTTTGTGCAAAAAAGGGGTTCTTGGAAGGCTTTGGTGGATTTGTATTGCCTCCATTTCCCTCACCAACCTTGCAAAGATGCATTAGGGCTTTATCGAGAAATATTGACGAGCCATAATGGTTGTGAACCATTGATGGAAATAGAGAAAGCTGAGTGAAAGAGAAGAACATCAGTTCTTGGGGAAAAGTCCTTGGGAGTGTACTTGTTACTGTTTGATAGATTTATTTAATATACCTACACTCCATATATGTGTTGAGACTATGTTGAAGAGAGAAGTCTTCTTGAAGGGATGTTCTATTTCAATGAAGGGGAGAGTGAGTATTAGCTATCAATGAGGGAGGTGTGAACTTGGTTATAGAGAAGGAGAGTGGAAAATGAAAGACTTGAAGATTTCAGTGGATCTCAGAGTTGTGCGCCTGGCCTCACAGAGACACATCCTAGAGTCTTCCCTGAGTACGATGAACTTACTTACAAGGATTGTAAGTCTTCCAACCTTATGTGAGCTTTATTTTATTATTTCTTGTACTCATTATATGCTAGCTGTAGGTAATGAATGATGAATACCTAATTAGCTTGTGTTAAAATTGTAAGGTATTATTATAAGCCCCAAAATTATTATTGTTTGCTTTCCGTAGGTGCGGGTTAAGCATAGTGTGTGCAACTTGTGCTGAACACTGGTACTTGATACCTGAATTGTAGGTACATTGTGCCCTTCTAGTTTTATGTTAGGTAAACTGGGTATATGTACTCCCGACTGTGTACACAGCTAAAAGAAACGTATTGAGTATATACGAAGTCCGTAGGGCATTACTCCGTGGAGTAGCCGTCACACACTGTGGTGGTGAACCACGTATATATGTGTTGTAGATGTTGTGGACTGTGTATATTTTATATCTTATGAAGTGCGTGAAATGACTTCCAGAATAGGTGTGCACAACACGATAGACCTGACCACTTTGTGGTAGCGAGGTGGTTGTGCATATGACTGTGTATGTGATTGAGCTTCTGTGACATTGTGGTTGTGGTCAGTGAGTGAGGCGTCAGCTCAGGGCAGCATGTGTCTTCAAGGTATTATTGAAAAAAGTTTTAGAAGACACTTGTAAGACCCGCACTCTGAAAATCCGGTCTAACCTTGGTTTTGTGTCGTGACAGGTCTTCCGATCATCACCGAGCCAGACGGGGCAAGCGGATAACAAACAGGTACAAAATCGGACCGAAGTCGACCAATTATACCTGATTTTAGGTATACCGGTCGATGGTACCGGTCTTGGTACCGGTCGACCGGTATGGCCTGCACAGCTATGTGCGGGAATTTGGAAATTGGTCTCTACGGGTCCCGCTTTCCTGATTTCGAATCTTAGAAGTTTCCTAATCCTAGTAGGGTTACTAAACCCTATTTCTAGCCTATAAATACACCCTTAACCCTCCTCAAATCCTTTCCATTGTCTCTCACAAACCCTAGAGAAGAGAAAGAGCTTGGAAAGGAGAAGGAGCTAGGAAGAAGAAGGAGGTGCCGCCATTACCGTTTGTGAAGCTCACGCTACGTCAGCGGTAAGTGCTTGAATCCATCTTCTTATTCTGTGTTAGTTGTGTGGGTGGATCAATACCATGAAAAGTAGGTATTGATCTAAAACCCTAAATTGACCAATAAACCCTAAGTTGCCGTCAAACCCTATATTAGAGTTTCGAGATGATATTCATCGAAACGAGACTTGAATGAGTTGGGGATAACTCTAACTCAAAGCCTAGACTTAGAATGGATAGGAGAAACCACGAAAATCCATGGAGGATGATCGTGCGGTCCGAATAAACCATGTATGGTCTTAGGAGACATACCGGTCGACTATACGGTTGCGCATAGTGCGACCGGTATGTTCCGACCGCTACCCTCGGAAGGTTATACGTGGGGACCGGCTGACCATACCGGTCGCCAGTCTTTCCCCGGAGCTGCGGCCGGTATGTTGCCACCGGTCGGCTACGTGAGGGTATTTGTATACCCTGTTGGTTTCCGACCAACATGAAACCCTAAACAATATATTCTAATGAAACCCTAATAATGTTGTAGGACTTTGTGACATATCGTTTGGATCTTGCGACATGGAGCAAGTTATCGACGGCGTCGAGGTAGGGAATCGACCTAAACCTAATAATTAATGGACGATAAATCGTTTGTTAATCATTGGATATCTATGATGTGATGTTTGAGCATATTCACATGCCATCCTTTACTTTTCGGTTATTATTATTGTTCATGCATTCATAGGATGTGATTGTTAGGCATGTGATTCCTTTCGTTGGTGTGTGGAGTGGGGCATGGGCACGGGATCGCTTTTCGCGCTGGCACCTTTTTTGTAGTATTACGTCTTAACATGCTTGAGTGCGGGTGGGGTATCGGGGAAGGTGGGTGGTGCGTTGGGCTCCGATAGTGATGTTGTCCGGCCATTGTTGTGTGTGCTTGAGGATTCAGTCGACGCTAGCTTGTCCACGATGCTTTAGCTCTATCTCTATGCCGTAGGGAGTTATGTTGGGATAGGGTCTACTGCGTTTTGTTTTCTATCCTAGTAGGTTAGTTGCGGATATGGTATCGGGGGGAGGTGAGGTATTATGGTCTCCGGCCCGGCATACGCGCTCTAGCTCTATCTCTATGCCGTAGACGAGGCTTGTCTTCGGGATAGAGCATACATTGTTGACATATAGGATTGGTTAGTTGCGAGCCCGGTTTACAAGCCACGGCCGGTGGGGGCTTAGATGCGTGGTATGGGTAGAAGTATCAAGGGAGGTGCGGGTATACCTTAGCTCTATCTCTATTCCATGATGGGTGCATGTGGGTTGGTGGTAGTGTGATCCTTGTGCGATGCCACACACTCATGTATAGAGGTGCGGGGGCCACCAAAACTTTCTATAGCACATTGCAAACTTAAAACCCGGACCACGCCATAAAATAATTGTTACTCATGCATAATCTTGTGGCTGTTTGATTGTCTTCTTGGCTGTGTTGTGTGCTCACCCTTTGTATATACATTGTTTTTAGATGTTGATCGGGATACACTATGCGACTATGTGAGGCGCTCCGGCGTATGGAGGTGTAGCTGCTACGGATGTACAAGCGGGGAGGGCGAGCATGATGCTTCATGCGAGTGCCCTTCTAGCGATATTCCATGATGGATTTTATTTAGTTGTTTTAGTTATTTTTGCTTGGTATTAAGAGATGTAAAAGATTATTATTTTATGTGTTTGAATTTGAATAATGGGATATTTATTTAAATTATCAATAGATACTCGGTTCATTTTTATTTAAAAAAGTCTTCATTTGTACTATTATATTCGATTGTGGTTATGTGTAATGGTTTTGTATGGGTGGACACGGCCTATTCGAGATCTGGTGTGAACCGTTGGTTCAATGGCGGTTCACTCACACCATTCTGGTTGGATCAGAATTGAGGTGTGACAACACTGATTCACCCCCCCCCCCTCTCAGTGTCAACCTGTAATCAACAGGTAAGTGGAGTTTTCCAAATGTTAATTCAGTTTTGCTTAAAGATATTTTTTTTCCCTCAAGCTAAGCTCATTCCATTGGGGGAAGCCTCGAAGCAAGATCTTTTGTTTTGGACAGTGACAAAAGATGGGTCTTTCACAGTTAAATCGGCTTTAAAATCTCGTCAAAATGTCTCCCAGCCACTGTCACAGGCAACAACTGTTTGGGAAAAGGATTGACTCATAGACATTCATTATTTGCATGGAGTAATGCTAGGCTTCCTATAGATGATATGGTTCGGAAGTGTAATGTGTTTTTGGTTTATAATTGTAATCTTTGTGGAAGAGAGGTTGAATCTTTCTATCATTTTTTTCTTGGAGTGTTCTTTCTCAGTGAAGGTTTGGGGGAAGGTTACTGCATTCTTTAACCTACAGTGGTTGGGTTTCAATTCTAAAGAACTGTAATTTTCATGGTGGAAGCATAAAGATTCAGTTGTCCCTATAAGGAATATATGGATGGCAAGGTTATATGTAGTCGTTAAATTTGGCTTTGTCGAAATAGAGCTTACTTCGAAAATAAAAGGGTATTAATGGCAATTACTCTTTTGTTAATTGTATCTGACCTTAAGGATGTTTCATTAGGAAGACTGGCAATTATATCTTCTATAATAGATTGGGTAGCTGCAACAAGTCTAAGGTTATCTCACCAGCCTTGAAAAGCTTCCAGGGTAGTTCAACATAATTGGGTAGAACCAGCGGATCGGTGAATTAAACTAAATATTGATGGGAGCTCCTAGGGTATTCGGGTCAATTAGAAGCAGGAGGGGTTTTTATAAATGGGATAGGACGGTGATTTCTGATTTTTGAGTGTATTTGTGAGGGGATACAAATTATTTTGTTGACTTTCAGGCACTAATGATTGGCTTACAGTGTGCTGTGGATAAGGATATTGAAAACATATGAATTGAAAGTGACTTTTTAGCAGCTATGGAGGGAGTATTACGTGGTAAAATACCTTGGTCATGTCAGCAGTAGTGGATAGGACACCAAAGGCCTCTGCCCTTCCATCCCTTGGATAGATAGAGAGGGTGGGCAGAGCTTTTGGTTTTTTCATGTTTTGTTGTCAAAGAATTGAACAATGAAATAAATGGCTAGTGCGTCTCTTCTACAAATAGAATTCAGTGCATTAGTCATCGCTTTAGTGAGGTTAATGGTATTTCTGATAATCCCTCAAGATAGATTGGCGGTTATGTCTCAAATTTCTTAGTTTTTGAATGGTTGTCTATCTTCCTCTTATCAGAGGTTGCTTGTGACGCTCTTGAAAGGCCAAGATTTTGTTTCTTGTAATTTGGTGGGTTCCATCCTCTCTTGATGGCAATGCCGAATGTGGAAGTTGGTTCCCTTTTTTTTTTTTTTTTTTTTTTTTTTTTTTTGTTTTATAGTTTGGTTATGTAGTGCCTTCGTATTTACTTGTTTCTAATAAAAAAAAATTGGAAAAATGATAGTTACCTCCCCTGTAACTTACCTTAATGACAGTTGAACACCCATGTTTTAAAAAAAGACAAATGACCCCAATTTTTAATGGTGTTAAAATTATATTTTTTTGTGGACAAATTTCTACCCTCATGTTTCTGAAACCAATATTACCTTATATATATATATATATATATATATATATATATATATATATATATATATATATATATATATATATATAGAAAAACTTTCATCTACACCCCATCAAGGATTGTTAAGATCATCTACACCCACAAGATTGCAGAAACATCACCTAGGTCCGCTTAACTGACGGAAATCACTAAAATTGTTGAAATACAGTTTTAGCCCTCATATTATAAAGATAAAATTTAAAAATTATATTGTTTTACTAATTTAACCTTCGATATCATATGGAGATTCCTTTCACCCATTTCCCCTCTCTTCTTCTTCCTCTCATTTCTCCTCTTTTTCTTCTTCACATTCTGATAGATAGAATTCTGGTCATACCAAGCTTTGGGTGGATACAGTGCATGTCACAAGAAGATCAAGGGTTGTATCCCATCTTCCTCCGCTCGAACCCTTGAAGCTGAGTATGAACCAGGTGATGCAGAACTCAATTTTGTCCTTTGCTGATCACGAAACTATCCAAAATGGGGTAATATTAACCGGGAGAATACCGCTTAAACCCAACTCGGTGGTTCTTAGAAATCGACTGAAGAAATAGAATCCTCTACCCAAAGGTACCATTCCCTAAACCGGAGAATGATCGCTATTGGGGGGATTCACGTCATCCATGGCGACAACGCAACATCGGCAACTCCCTTGCGACAGAGATGGCATTTGCATGTTGTGCAAGGAAAAGCCTGCGGATGATGATAAGCTCACCACTCCTTGGCATCTCAGATGTCTATCCATTCGCCCTGAAACCCTAGCTTTCGCTCTTCAATAGGAGTGTCCTCTGCTCGTTTTGCGTATAGACGTTGAAAAGACCTGTTACAGTCAGTGATCATTTCCTTCCCAATCTATTTGTTGAAGAACTTCGATTTCAAGATTTATGAAGGTTATTTTATTATTTGTTGGAGTTCGATTGGTTTCATTTTCCCCCAATTTTCTCCGATGAACAATAACGGAAATCTTTTATGGAGTGCAATCTATCTTAGTGGAGCTGACCATTTGTTGGAGCCATGCCAGCTCCCCTAATTTTCCCCCAAACCAGCTCCTGCCATATGAATCTGACTATGGAGAAGAGCAGAAGAGGAAAGAAGAAGAAAGGAAGAAGAAGAAGAAGAAGAAGGCTAAAATGGTATTTTATCTTTACTCTAAGGGCAGTATTGTCTATGGAAAATTTTATTTCAGCTGACATCAGCATCTAACGGGAATCAACTGACGGAGTGACTTCTTTGATTACCACAGCCAAAGTTTTGGGACTTAGGTGATGTTTTTGCATTCTTGTGGGTGTAGATGATGTTAACAATCTTTGATGGGGTGTAGATGAAATTTTTTCATATATATATATATATATATATATATATATATATATTCCTTTCTTTCTTCTGTTTGTAAAACGCTGGAATCTTTCTTCTGTTTGTAAAACACTTCCAGCGTTTTACTCTAAGCGTTTTATTGTTCAAAGCTCTGCTCAATGAAGAACTCTTCGAAGAACTCCCTGCAACTTATACACGGCCAGGACATGTATGATAATGAGAAAAAGTCTCTCTTAGGGTTTGGTTGAGCTCTAACATTAGCTGAGAAGTATAGGAAGGTTATACCTTGAGGAGAGCAAAGATTGTATGTATCTGATTTGTCATCGAATTCGAATTCCTTCGATCCCCAATTCATACCTTCTATACAATGATAATGAGAAAAGATTCTCTCTTTTAACCTCACTGAACATCCATTATTAGAAAAAAAAATGCTAAGAGAAATTTTTGAACACGATTAAAAAAGGTAGATGCTAAAAGAAATTTCTGAATTTAAGAGGACGGAATGGCTTCGTCGAAAAAATTTTAAAAAATAATGCTAAGAGAAATTTACGAACATTATAAAAAAAGGGAGATGCTGAAAGAAATTTCTAAACTTAGAGGACGGAATGGCATCTTTGGAAAAATCGAATCGAACTCAAGAGGTGGGGTGCCTTCGCTTCCCAAAAAAATAGATTTGACTTAAGAGATGGAGCCTTCGTGGAAGATCAAGTCAAACATGAAGATGCAGCCGGATTACCAAATCGAACTCAAAATGGAGTCTGAAAACCAAATTGAACTCAGAAGATGCCTTTGCATGACCAGAAAACAAATTGAACTCAGAGATGGAATGGTTGAGAGAGAAAGAGAAGACAGAGAGAGAAACACCCTTCTTGTGTGACGTGAAGACCTCGTTTTCGAGTTCCGGAGAAAGAATCGGCTTCTAACTAGCCTTGGGCATTATCTCCCAGGACCTTCATCCCCTTTCTTAGCGAACTGAGTTCAGTAGAGCTTTACGTCGATTTCGAGTTCTTCAATTTTTTTTTTTCAAGAGAAAGCCCACTGCCATCATCTCCTACACTCTATTTTTTTTAAGTCAATCACCCTTATAAAAAGGGTTAATTTGGTCATTAAAATAAAATTGACCTCTCACCGTTAGCATCTAATGGAATATTCATAATGGCGTGGGTCTATTTGTATTTTAATAGTGTTTTTAGGGAAGATATTTGTCTTTTTCTAAAACTTGGGTAGTCGACTGTCATTAAAGTAAGTTACGGGGGAGGTAACTGTTTTTTTCCCAAAAAAAATTTACTGATTCCTAGAGTGAAAAAAAAAAAGAAGAAAAAGAAGAGGAAGGGGCAGCAAATTAAGAGCAGTTCTGCTCTTTAAACCTGGTGCTAGCATTAGTTTTTCAACTCATGAATTCAATTATGATAAGTATTCCAGTACATAAATTTTCTATCTACCAGAGGTCCTTGTCTATGACAAGCTCAAGGAGAGATGCAACGAGGGTTATCATCTGTTTTGGGGATCTAGAACGATCAAAGGCAATAGTGGTGCGATGGGATTTATGTGTAAATTAAACCCTAAGAAGAAGGTGGCCTAGGTGTTCATATCTAAATTGAGAGTAAAGGTGTTAAACAATGTGGTTTCGGTTTAACAGTTTGATTTTGTTACATTATGTGTGAATGAGGTAAACCGAAATCGTTTATCAAATTATTTCAAAATGTGAATGAAAAATGATGATTATTGGTTTCAATTATCCAGTTTTCAAATGGTTTGGAGCAAGAGGAAGAGAGAGAGAGAGAGAGAGAGAGAGAGAGAGAGAGCATTAGAATAATTTTAAATTGTTTTTGCTTTTAAGAGTTTTGAAGAAGCACTTATGATTTAGAGGCAGTAGGCCATGTGGGAAATTTTAAAATAATTTCCCTTTAATTTATTTTACGAATAGACCTTCAACAGTGAGGGATTAAATATACTAATGGTATAACCGGTTTTAAATAGTTTCATTCTAGAAACCAGAATTGAATCATATAAATTAATATTTTTTTATACAAGAATCGAACCATCATTTAATATTTTATTTCACGGTTTCAATTTAAATAGTTCAGCTCAATTTTGGAAAATAGTTTTCAGTTCATTTTAAACATCCTTAATTGAGTGATATCTATAAAGCCCTTGTATGCAGGCTACTCTACTCAATCAAGTTAGATGATTCAATGATTCATGAGAGCAAAATATGTCAAAGAAGATGAATCTCTTAAGAGATTAAATCTGCCTCTATTTGGCCAGGAATAAGAAGGTTTGGACCTTAAATATGGGGCAATATCACACAAAATATGAAAATTTGACCATGGCCATCTTTGGTTTTTGTGAGTGATCCAATCTATAGTATAGATTAAGGGTAAATTACAGCTGAAGTCACGCACTTTTTTAAACATTGAACTAAATATCCATGCTACCAATGGTTATAATTTCAAATAAGAATGAACAGGAGGAAGAAGACAAAAATGCAAGGTCATAAATCCCTTTTATTTATTAAAATATATCAAAACTCATATGAATTAACAATTGTAAGTACATTTGCATTGAATTATAGGGGAAACAAGTGGATCACAGTAACCATCGCCGTCGTTGTGCTTCTCCGTACATTGTTTCTTGCATTCAGTTTGACCGAAATCAGACAAATTACACAATCCCAGAACGTCCGTGCAGAGTCCTGCACCCTCCACTTCTGGCATCATCTTTTCAACTACACATGTCCACACCATTCCCAGTAATTAGGGTTTTTGCTAATTTTCAATCATAGTTATTTAATTCGGATTCCAGAATTATTTGGAAGGAGAATAATTCGGAATGAGTCGTTTTGATAATTTAAAAATTCGATCAAAGATGCGGTAAAAAACGGACTTAAAATAAAATTCGAATTCGGATCGGTTCGAAAATTATTCTTTTGTTTAAAAAAAATTCAGACAAAAAATTCGGATATTAATTTTTTATATTTGGTGCTCATATTTCACACTATCAATCAATTATCAGACCTGCATAATATACAAGTGATATTAGAATAATATTTAATATATAAATAATAATATATTACATAATAGATGGGTATGTGTGTATAAAGGTGGATTTGTTACATTTCATTACAGTATATAATGTGGATCATTAGATTTTATCATGATTGCAATACCAATTTAGTAGAGTTGATGTTCATAAAATCAAACATTTTTATAAATTTATCCAATCATCCTCATGAAATCCATCTCTTTTTCATATTCGTTAATTACTTCCTCATGGTTTGTTTTATAATATTTATTTTTAGACTCATATTTAATCCCGATTGGAAAAACATACGAAAATAATAACTTGCTTTGTATTATGGTATGATTTTTATATTCATATTTAATTTTACATTGTCTAATGAAATTAATGATTTATTTTGTATTATGATTCGATTTTCATACTCATATTTAATCTCACATAGGAAAAAAAAATGAAATTAATGATCTGTTTTGTATTATAACGTGATTTTTAGACTTATAATTAGTCTTAGATTGGAAAAGATGTAAATAGTCATGGCATTAAGTTTTTTTTTTTTTCCTAAAAACTTTGTTTGAGAATTAAGGCATTAAGTCCTCCACTAAGATAATAATATTTGTTTAGTATAAGAATTATTCTGTATATTTCAAATTTGAAAGAATTATTTGCAATATTTATTTATAGACAAAAAATGCGAGAATTTTAAAGAATCATTGAATATAATTCGAATTTGGGAGAATTATTTGTATTATTCGGTTTGAAAGAATAATTCGCGAATAATTCGGAGAATTAAATAACTATGCTTTCAACTCTTGTAATTAACAAGAAAATTTGTACATTCAAAAAATAAAATTACTGAAGCTCTGGATTGGATATACAATCATGAGTGGATTTCTCATCAAATCTAAGTCTTCTACATCCTCTCCTCATATGGTAAGTATCTCACATTTTTGGGAGCCATTGAATGATACGAGTCCCAAAAACAGTCCACATTTTTCAAGGAAATGAGGTGGTACCGTGGTAATTACAAGTACATATGGAGAGCATCTGCAGTACTAGGAAGGTGGGAAGCATGATTTTAATGATCAGACATGATATACACCAACCGAGAGAATGGTTCACATGCTCGCACGTGTGTTGTAAACCCACCATGAGATCCCAGCACTCATCATATCCAGTCGGTTTGACATGCCATTGATGGTGATAGAATTTAACGGAGAGTACATGTCAATGCAAACAAATTTTTATTCAATATATATATATATATATATATATATATATATATATATATATATATATATATATATATATATATATATATATATATATATATTGGTGTAGGAGATTGCAAAATCTGTACAAAACTATACCAGTATATCTGCAGTACTAGGAAGGTGGGAAACATGATTTTAATGATCAGACATGATATCCACCAACGGAGAGAATGGTTCACATGCACGCATGTGTGCAGTAAACCCACCATGAGATCCCATCACTCATCATATCCAGTCGGTTTGACATGCCATTGATGGTGATGGAATTTAACGGAGAGTACATATCGGTGCAGACAAATTTTTATTCAATATATATATATATATATATATATATATATATATATATATATATATATATATATATATATATATATATATATATGTTTGCCATTCTTTCACTTGACTTTAACAAACTTTTACTCCCTGTAAATATTTTAGTAGGCACTAGTTCTATGTACACAAGGGCTTTTATAGGGATTTAAATTGTTTTCTATCTTTGGAGTTCTTTTAGTCATGATTCAACGGTTGAAATTACTCGACGTACATATAAATATAAATTTATATGCATCTACTGAATTCTAGCCATTAAATCACAAATAGAAAAATTGAACAGTAGAGAAAAAAAAATCCTTTTTGTCCTTATATAGGATGAAATATATAATGATTGTGAATCTCTACATAAAAGAAAATAAATCCTTTTGATTCTCAAATCTATTACGGAGAAGCAATCGATGGAGATTCATGTATATTTTGAAATCTAAAAGAATTAATTATTTCTTTTATGAGCAAATCATTAAAGTATGTGATGAAGGAGACCATCCATCTGTCTTTAGGAGAAGGTTAGCCTAACGCGACTTTTCGGCTCGGATCTTGTATTAAGGAATACAATTAATAAAAAGAAAATAGAAATTTTCATAATCATTACCCACAATAATTGTATAACTAAATCGAACAATCATGTCTCACAAAAATTCTTTGTTTTTATTGATTATGTAAGAAGGCTCTAATCGTGATTTTGATTTTTTTTTTCTTTTTTTTATTTGAAAGACTTACAAGAATCTCGTGACAAGATTTGATTCCATATATATATATATATATATATATATATATATATATATATATATATATATATATATATATATATATATATATATATTAACGTAGAGGACGGGTCTTGGTACAACAGTGAGATTGTTTCTTATAATCTGGTGGTTATGGATTTGTATTTTAAAACAGTATTTTTATGAAGTAATAGTAAAATTACGTACATTAATTTCTTCTCAAATCCTATTAATGGTCAGAACATTGTGTGCTGAGTACGCCTTTTTTTTTTTTTCTTTTCTTAGCACAAACATACAGTTTTTATATATATATATATATATATATATATATATATAGCACCCTCATGTTTAGTTGAAATTCTTTTACGGATAGTTTTTTTGGGGGGGGGGGGGGGGTGTTATACCAAATGTTGGATCGACATAAACCATATAGAAAATTGTGAGGAAAATGTTACTTGTATGTACTCTCTCATTGATGAGCTATAGTTGTCGAGATATGGTGGCTCGGGGTCTTATTAGGATGCATCCACTACCTAGATATTAGTTTTAAGTAGTCTGTAATGCAGGATCACCTCCTGCGAGTGATGCCGAAGGTGGGGTTTTCATCCTAATAGAGCTTGTTTCTTTTCTTTCTATAATACAATTCTTTTGGATTCCCAACAAAAAAGAAAGAAGGAGTGGGTTTTAATTGTCTAATTGACTATTGGATAATATAAAGTCTATGTAGGGTAGACAATGTACCTTTTTCTCAAATTGTCACTTATTGTGTTGCGGAGTTAAAGGCGTGTCTTTATTACATTTTTTTAATGATATTAGGGTGTGGTAGATGCGGCATTGTACCCATACGCAAGGCATGTGGGGTTTTTATTCGAGATACTATCTGACCATCCGACAAGTCATTCTTAGGTTTGATTAAAATAGCATTGGTTATCAACACTTGTGTCGTAAATGCGTTGATAAAAAAAAGGGACATGTCTCGACGTGTTGTGACTGATCCCATAAAACATGTTGCTACCGATGCCTTTTATTTGCCTTATCAATTTCTAAACTAAACATAATCATTTACCTTCCAACTCTTCATTTTTTAAATTTCCAATTGTTGACATATTTTTCTAAGCTAAACTTGATCATTTACCCTTACAAGTTTTCTATGTTTTTTTTAGATGGAAAGGTTCAACCATTTCATTGAGTGAGATTTGAATTCTTTTTCCTTACTATAATTGGTTACAGGGAATTTAAAGAAAGGAAAGAAAGGATGTAAACTTAAAAAAAAGAAATTCCTTGTAATCTTTACAGGATGTTGTCACATGATTCTGTAACTTCTTATTTTTTATTTTTTTGCTAAAGATCAACAACATATTAAAAAAAAAAGGATAAAAGAAATACTACAAAAGATCAAGGATAGTAAACCCTCCGCTTTCAACCTTGCCATTAGTAAAGCCCTACCCTCGATTATTATGATATACTAAAAATAAAAAAAAAGATGACACTTAGACGGGTCCCAAACTACATCTCCTAGTCTCAAGGGTATGTATTCCAAACTTTTAGAGTCAGGTATTACGTGATGATAAGCACAAACAAGAGAAAAATACAAGAACACAAAATGAAGATTCCTTGTGATTGACACCCAGTGAGAAGTGCCTACCTCTACCCTAGAGAATCGGAGAATTTTTTTTCGTCACGAAGAAATTTCTGCACCTCTCTGCTCCGCAGTACTTTCCCTTTATACATTACCTATGGTTTTTCCCAAGATAAAAATATATGAACTCCTAAAAACCTAATCCCAGCACAATTAGAAATTGACCCGGTACATGTAATGAATCTAAAACCCAACCACAAATACACCTCCAAATACTTGTGGATCCCAACAAAAAATATCTACGTTGAAGAAGAAGCCGTTGATGTCGATTCCCAAAGAACTTCTTTGTACTACCTCACACCACTACACCTAAACCGATATAATACACCCAGTTAAGATTGTTCCACCTGACTCTGCTCGATGTGATGTGACTCACCTCTCTCCTTTGTTGCATCATTCACGAAATCAATTTCTCCCAAATTGACGAAGAAGCTAACCACCTAGATCTACACTTGTTCACAACTTATTCTTGGAGTGCCTGTTTGCCCCTGTTTTCTTGCCTAAGTTCAATGAAGTACTATTTGATACAACTCTTGCAAGTGCATGTAGATTCTCAATCATACATGCTGTATCTAACTATGGTCCCTACGAAGAACTTGTGAACTCCACATTTAGATGAGCACTTGTAGGCTCTTAGTCTAGTGTTCCCAGTGAGATCAAATTCTTCCTTAGATCTAGCACATGTCTAACCCTGGTTACTATTTGTACAATCTAATAAACACAAATCCAACAATCCTAATCTAGACAACCTTGCTATTGTATACGCCATTAAGGCCGTTACCTTTATCACATCGTAATTTATAGGTTGCTCCTTAATAGAACAAATATTAAGTGAACAACCTAAATTTAAAAATTCAAGTTTGAAGAATATCTATGTCTAATTCGGTAATGAATAGATATCTTCTTCACTCCACGCATCCATGATAGCAACAATAGGTGTGTTTATTTAATCTCCTCGTCCTCCTTTTCCTTTATCCTCCTTTCGCTAAACAGTTTCTCTTTATATGGCCTTCCTCCTACCTAATGTATAAGTTGTTATGACCTTGTGACTTGGGCGACCCCTCATTCTTGTCGTACTCATGTCCCATTTGCTCTTCCTACGTTGCCTAACCACCATCTATAACCAATGCATTGTCCTCCTCTAAACTCCCCTCACCACCTCTTTCCATGTGTCTCATTTCATCACAAAACAACAGCCAGCATCATCCATTTCCTGGGATTATCATTACAAAATAACTGATTATAATCACAATGTAATCAAATAAATGAGGTAATGAGGGCCAACGAGGGAGAAGTTTCTTATCCTCCTCTTCATTCTTCGCACCAGGAGCGGACAACTCCTTTAGAATTCTTTGAACTCATTAATGTGCACCTCAAATTTCACCATCCCAACAAACAAAGACCATATAATTATTTCTTCAGAGATGTCCGATTTCTCGAGACTTGAATTTATACACTGCTCTCGGAGTTTAGTCCAAACTTCTTCTAGATCCTCCCAAACCAATGAACTCCACGAAAATGTTCTACGCAAAAGAACTATGTCGTTCTATCTATTAAATCCCTCAACTCTAGCCACTCATCATCCATCCTTATTTTCGACGTCGATTTCTTCTTGAGACCCTCTCAGTCCCTTCTTAGCGTATGAATATTCTTCACCATTATTGCCATAAGGTGAAATCATTTCTTAATGCCATTGAAGGGGCTACACGGAAGTTTGAATCTTTAGGTACCATCCGATTAGCGTGTTTAACTTCCATACCTTCTATTTTCTCTTCTTGTCTATCAGAAAACCCTTGCTCTATAGGTTGTAATGTATTCTCCGTAAGGAACCTTGCACACCTCCGCTTTTCAGTCCGTTTTATGATCTACCGAACCTCGCTCTAATGCAGCTTGTTGTTAGGGATTGAAAGCGCAAGCAAGAGAAAAATATGAAAACAAGTAAACATATAAACACAAGGATTTAACGTGGTTCAGCACCCAATGCGAGATACTACCTCCACCCAAAGAGATCAAAGAATTTCTTTTTCACCGGAAAACTCTTAACCTCTCTCTACTTCATAGAGTGTTTTCCCTTTTGCTCCCATACAAGGTTTTTTCCATAGAGGCGCAAGACCCGCACTCCGTAAACCCGATTTCCACACTTGGTTTTGTGTCGTAGTAGGTCTTTTCCTGATCATCACTTGAGGCTAGTGGAGACGAGCGGATGACAAGCAATTACAAATCGGATCAAAGGCGGTCAAATATGCCAGTCATTTTATATTGACCGGTCGATGGAACCCGGTCTCTTGGTACGGTCGGCCGGTCAGCTCCTCTTTGTGACTGACTACGGAGATCTAAAATTGATTCTGCGGGTCCCACTTTTCGATTCGAGATCTAAGACTTCCCTAATCTAATAGGGTTACTAAGCTTTAATTTTTAGCCTATAAATACACCCTGAAACCTCCCTCAAATCCCTTTCCATTGTCTCCCACCAAACCCTAGAGAGGAGGAGGTTGAAAGGGAGAAAGCTAGGAAGAAGAAGAGGGTGCTCGCCATTACCAGGATTCGGCCAATCGCTCGCGTTCACGCCACTCAGCGGTAAGTGTTTTGATCATTCTTCTTACCCTATGATAGTTATAAGGGTTGGATCAATACCATTCGAAGTAATTATTGATCTAAAGCCCTACTACCGGACCCTAAAACCTAAGTTGCCGTCAAACCTAAGATTGGAGTTCAGGATGTTATTCCTTCGAAATAAGACTTGAATGGGTTAGAATAACCAGAAAACTCAAAGATGAGGACTCTTAGAATGGATAGGATAAACCACAGGAAATCCCATAGAGATCGATCGACAGCGGTCGAGAATCAAGTGTATGGTGCTTTCGAGGAGACATACCGGTCGACCATCCGGGTTGCTAGGTTGCTCCACAAATTTGCAACCGTTATGGTGAGACTGGTCAGCTACAGAGCTAGTTTTCGGACTTTGTTAGTTTCCGACCAACATGAGACCCTAAAAAACTATTCCTAATGAACCCTTAATGATATTGTAGGACTTTGTGAGAAAGCACGTTTGGGTCTTGCGACGTGGAGCAGGGTTAACAAGCGAGTGTCGAAGGGATCGACCCTAAACCCTGGTAATTAATGGACCCGGTAGAGCTCGTTGTTAATCACCTGATTATAGCAAGCCCTTATCTAGCAACTCTTGTAATTGGGTCTTCAACTCCTTTAACTCGGTTGGGGCCATCCTGTAGTGCTTTAGACAGGAGCAGAACACGGTATAGGTCAATCACAAATCTATGCCAGCCACATAGGTGGTAAGCTGGAAGATTTTACAGGAAATACGTCGGAAACTCCCGAACCACCTCTATATCCTCCATTTGAGTGACTACTTTGTAGGGTCGACTCTGAGATCTGAGATAACCTCCCCTCTTTCTCGAGGCATCTCTTAGTCTTTAGGCGGAGGAGGGATCAGCTTTAGCTTCCTAGATAGCTTAATTCAGCGAGGCTTGTATCCTTTCCCTCCTCGTCGATAAGCATAAGCTTCCCTTTCACCACATAAAGGACGACGAATGATGGCCTAGCCAATCCATTCTAAAATGACATCAAAATCTGCCATCTCAAGTATTACTAGGCTTGCTTCTGAGTCTCGGCCCTCGTACTTACGATTACATGGTCCATAATACTTGGTTAAAGCCACTTGACTCCTTGTGGAGCGAACTATCAGCTTGGGTTCAATTGCTTGATTGGTAACTCCATTCGCCTCCCAAGCAGAAGAAAGCGAGAGCAAAGAGTCCGTGGCCCAGTCAAATAATACTCTGGCGGGTCAAACCCAGCTATTTACAGTTCTGGAATATATTTGTCACAGTTCTATATGCTCAGCCTTGAAAGAGTAAACCAAATAGTAAGGGGATAAAGTCGTACGATTACCACGTTGTCCCTGGGTGATCCGGCTGCCTCTTAGTGGTGGCGCATAAACTCCGGCCTGTTTGGGGAGCTTGCTTCCTAGGTAGCGTTTGGAGTTCCTTGCAACATGTCCAGGTTGGCGCGGTATAACACTTAATATTCGGGTTGGGTCGGGCTAGTTAGCGCAGTGGTGCAGGTTGTTTCTCGTAGTCTTTGTAGCGGTCCCCCATTAAGGCGGAATGGCCTAGTATTCACGCCACTTTCGAGCTCTCTCGGGTGGATCTCTTCACCTTGTTTCGCTTGAAGAAGGTGTCTCCCTACGTGGACTCTATCACCCTGCATGCCACTTTGCCTCGTTGTAGGTTTTCTTATCAAACCAAAAGATGCTCCGATACTTCCCCGTAGTCCCATGGTGAACCTACGTATCTTTGTCTCCTCTTCCAGCATCTTGTTGTTAGTGTGATGAACAGCTCTTCGTACCTCGTTGATATACATCT